>JAOUZG010019110.1:561191-600300 GCA_026289955.1 Argiope argentata | reverse complement strand
CGACCTTCACTTGCTACATATTAATACATTACAAAGCTTTACTTTTGTTAAGGACTGTATACTAGATTACGCGTAGATTTCTGAAAAATGAATAAAAAAAACAAATAAAGATTCTTTTTGAATGGCTCAGGTGGTTGAAGTGCTAAACCATTTAGGGAAATAAAAGAAGAAAAAATTTCAACTTTCGATTTAAATGAACAGTTTTTCCAGCCATGGAAATTTTTTTTGCAGCAAATTTCCTTTTTGGCTCAATATTTTTATTGGGTTGAGAATTAGTGGATTTTGTTGTTGGAAATGAAATAGATTTATTTACTTGAATAAGTGATTTATGTTTTTCCCAGCAGTTCAAATTGTTCAAGTGTTTTTCAGTTTTCTATAAGTTTGCAGTACTTACCCTTCAGCCATTTTTTTTTATTTTGTTCACATCACAGAGCTCAACTTCTTTATGTTGATTAACTTCCTTGATCAGAGTGTCTTGTGATGGATCCTTGGTGATAACCAAGTTCTGGTTTAAAACAACATTTAATTTATCAAAGCCATCTCTATTTTTTTCCATGCTAGCAGAAAGCTCATTTTTATAATATAAAAAATGTATTTGCACATATTCCACCTTATTGCAGAATCCGTGCATAAGCATACATATGCATGAATGTATTTCTTCTTTCATTCACTTCTTTCATTTTCACCTGCAACACTCTCTCATCTAATCGCTTGCCATTTTAACCATTCAAGTAAGTATATTTTATGGTCCTAAGCAACCTTTTCTAAATGCATATTGATATTAAGACCACAGTTTATTTTTTTGCAGTGGGCCCAATTATCTGTATTATCTGAATAGTTTATTTTTTTTTTAATAATTGCTAAAATCTTCGGTGTTCGGATCATTAATTAATTTTTCCTCAGTTGTATTTAATAAAACATTGAAATACACTACACTAAAGTGTTTCTTTAGTGTTTAGTGTTTAATTTAGTGTTTTCATACACTAAATATTTCAAAAGCTTGTATGTTTCCACTTTCTTTGATGCCGAAAGTATTCTTTTTAGATTGTTTCTCCATGCATGGTCAACATACCAAGCGCAGAAAAAACATTGTTCTGTTGTTGTTTCTTATGACACTTGCCATGGACAGGCTCGCCGAGGTAATCAGCGATTTAAGCCTAATCAGCGTCTCTGGTTTTGTAGTAGTGCCAACTAAGGGTCAAGTGTAGGTCTTTTGCTTGGATCCGAGTCTTGGATTCTTTTTAATTGGATCCCGAGTTATCTGGGAATGAAGAGGCTGATTCAGCGGCAAAATCTGCAGACTCTTTTTTGTCCCACAGACTTCCATATGGTGATATTAAAAAATATCTCACTAAACACATCTATTTAACATGGCAATTAGCATGGGATCTGAAGATCAAGAATAAACTTCGTTCCGTGAAGCCCAAGATTGATTTGTGGCCTGTCCACCCTATACGAGAGGTTGATGTCACATTGACTCGTCTCGGTATAGGGCACACCCGTTTTACTTATCGTCTTCTCATCTTGGGTGAAAAGATGCCAATGTGTCCCTCTTGTCACGTTGCTTTTAGTGTGAAATATATTTTGATTGAATGCCCAGATTTTAATGCCTATCGTTGTAATTTTTTTTACTCTTTTTCTCTTAACTTGGAAGACTTAGTGGGTGAAAAATATCACCCAAATATTTTTAAATTTTTAAGAGTTATTGGCTTTATTAACTGTATTGGACGCCTTTTTTGCATGTTTATCCTTTTTTTTTTGGTTTAATGCGTCATCTTAAAATGATTTTTGCATTTTTGTTAATCATTGTCTCTCATTTAAATATTTTTATCTACAAATTTTATGAACTAACTACTTACACTTACTTCTAACCTCGTTCACTTTTAATCATATGTCCTTATTGTAACACATGCTTGGCGCAGTATGGCCAAATATGGCTCTTGCATCAATAAACCATACAAACCAACCAGTTTGCATACTTCCTTTTTATGGGGAGAGGCACATTCAGACACCTTACAGATAGAACACAGAATAACCATGCCCGAACAGGGGCAAGAACCCGGAACGCCCAGATCACCCCTGTTAGAACATCAGCTGACCATACACTAAAAAATGTATCAGCCACATCAGACATAAATACTTGACATTTTGTTGCCATATGTTGTTTTGCCATTTGTTGTTTTGTTTGTTGTTCTTTTTACTTGATCAAAAAAAAAATCCTAAACAAGTTGATCGCAGTGGCTTGAAATCCAGAAAACACAGAAAAAACCTTGGCATAGGTCATTTGTACGAAGACGGGTTATTAATTCAAAGCCCTGAGCATTAAGTCCGTGGGTTCAATCAAGTCAAACACTATCATTTACAAATTTCTTGAATAATTTCACTTAAGCATTGATCATAAAAATAAGAATAAAGTCTTCTTTCAATAAAGTAGGGTGATCCTTTGATGTTTCTCCTTGATGCTTAAAAAAACAGCTTTCAGTGCTTTCTTGCTCTTTCACCTACATAACACTTATATAATCATTATAATCTTTAATAGCTTAAAAAAGACAAATGAAAAGATTTCTTATCATTGCATAAATATTTTCTAGATAGTAAATTCATGCTCTCTAACCCTTTGTCACTCATTCTAGCTCCGAAACAATCCGGAATAACATCAAAAAGGAATTTTGATGGCAACTTAGTTGCCAGTGTATATCTATCTTCTTTTTTGAAAAAAACAGATGCCCTAAGTCACAGTTATGGCCCACGTGAGTTTCTGTGAATTTTACTCCACATTTATCTTCATTCTTTTTTTATTATTTTAATTTAAGCCGGGCAATATGCATAAATTTTGTTTGTACCATTTGTTTTCAATTTCCTCTTTTCCTTGACTTTCGAGAATAAAGCACCATTTCTGTGACGCTTGCAATAACAAGTGACACTAACCGTCAGCATTTATCGTATCGTTTGTGTACTTTCGAAAAAATGATTTTGTACTTTTTTCCATGTCGTATTTCCAAACTTGAAAAAGAATCAAAATTATGCTCTGAAATACTTAAGTTGATGTTGTAGAATATCAACAAAGAGCTGCGCTGTATTTATTTGTATTTCTTTGCAGAGAGGACAGTTTTTTTTTTCATATTTATAATTTAGCATACTACATTTTTCTCGCTCATGGCTTCGTAAAGCTATTTCATTAAGAAATTTAGAAGAGCATCCAGAATAAGTACATATAAAAAGCTTTTCTATACTTGAAACAGAACGTTCTTTAATTTCTGTTACACCGTGTGTATTATTTTCAAATTATATCTCAAGGTAAAAGATTTTCCACAAATCTGACAAAAATATTTGTTCTGATGTTCTTACTTCAGATGGTTCTTCGATTCCAACTCTGGTAATGAACGAGTATTTTTGCATGCCTTTTCAAACTAATTTTTGAGGAAAAACATTTTTTATATATCTCGCAAAAATTATTATTTTTTGTTTTGTTTTGTTTAACCAGACATTTATTGAAATCGCATGATTTTTAAAAGAACGAGAAAAGTTCAGACGTCGAAATTAGAAAAAACATATACAAGTTCGAGTTCGATGAAAAGTTACTCGGAGCACCCGTCCTTTAGAGAAAAAGACTACCTCCTTAATGATGTGACTGTTAAATTCAATTACTTTCAATATTTTAACATGAACTAGGTAGGTTCGTGAAAGAAGTTTGATGAGTTTAGATGAAGAGCTTGAAGCGGAGCTTATGATTGGTTGAGAGCACATGAGTGTGTAAGGAGAGAGTTTCTATTGGTTGGTAATGATGGTGCGGGAGCGGGAGGGAGCTGCCGAAAGCAGTCGGAAATTTGCGATGATCTTGGAGAATAGGGACAATTACTTTAGCGTTTTATTGCATTAGATGGCGCCATGTGTATTGTTTGCTTAATGTTAATTGCGCATGTAATTAAAGGGGTTTGGTTAAAATGTGGAAGGGTTAGGCTGTTAAGTTCCAGGTTCTTCTAATTATTGGATTGAAAAACATAAACAGTGTTTGCATTCCCAGAGTTCAACGCGCCTAGAGAATACCTGACAATGACGGCAGAAAAAGCTGGAATGACGTAGGCTGAATCACAGGAAGAAATCTGTCGAGTAGCAGGTGGCTGCGAGTTACAGATGCTTAGAATGACATTACAGATGCTTAGAATGACATTACAGATGCTTAGAATGACCTGCATTTTAGAGGAGATATTCAAACCGTTAGCAGTAGCTTCTGATTTTCTGTATTTCTGCCAGAAAACAACGGTAATGTATTTTTCACAAATGGATATTTTTTAAAAATTATATAATGCCTTTTTACCGTTCTTCTTCAACTGTATAGGAAAATACGATATTGATTTAAAAGCGTCCATTTTTAGACTTCCCGAGGACGAAAAGTTAAAAGCACAATGGACGTAAGAATTTCAAGCCAAGCAAAAACTCATGATTAAGTACAGATATTCAATAATTTTCTAAAAAGAAAATATACAAATAATGTTCAATTTGAATCTATAACTATTCTATACTTTTAGATTTCAATAGTGTTATTAGTAATAGTCTGAATTGCTTCTTTCGTTTTCTCTTTGTTCCGAATCTGAAGCCCTCCGGGAGCAAAACCATGATTCAGCTAAAATCCATAGAATTTGTTTTTAATTTATTAATAAATCGAAAGATTTATTCGGTAATAATCTTGAATATCGTCACATAACTGTCGACAAAACATGCTAGCAACAACAACTAGCAACAATAGCAACAACATCATGCATTCTTGAACTATAATTTTCATTATCTTTTTTCTTGTCACAAATTAGTTTGATATGGGAATTTCAATCTGTTTTGGTAAGAACTTGATTAATCTTTAGCTTAGTATCCTATCATTTCAATTGTGGTTATTGTTGTTGTTGTGCCTCCGCTACAGATTTTAAGCCTAAGAAAAGCGTCTCTTTGTTTTTACAAGTAGCGCCATCTAGGGACAAGAGTACGACTTAGCTACACACACGTCTCAACCCTTTTTAGGAGGACTTTGCGACCACGAACATATTTTAACGAGCTCCAATCGCCACACACTCAGGGAATCTTTTGGGCGGTGAGATTCGAACCAGTTACCGAAGGCGTACGAGCCCAACGCTCTACCAACCAGGCCATCCTGGCCCATAGTTATTAAATCAACTGTACAACAACAACAAAAAAATTAAATCTATGCACAAACATAATGCAACTTCCCAATTCATAAATTAAATTATAATTCAGTAATTTCTTTAACTTGTGGACATTCATATACATTTTAATAATAATTATATATGTAATTTCATCGTTAGTTAATTCTATTTTATTTTTTACACTTTCCTAGATTGATGAACTGCATTTTAGAGGAGATATAAGAAAAGTGGAATATTTTCACGACGAAAGTGGCTGTATTCCAATAATTTATTTTTATACAGTTTTCTGTAAAGTATATATAATAAAGTTAATAAGCGATGTTCACATAACGTGTGTTTACTATATCCTTTCTGTATATACCTATCTTAATTTACATTTCTTGAAATAATTTTAATGACGCAGTTCAAGTACCTTCAAAAATTTAGAAAATCTTGACTTGCTTTTATCATATAAACTCTTTAAAAATAAATTGACTTTAATTGTCTTTTTCATATTTTCAATAAATTCTATGGTAGAATGCAACTATTACATTCCATAATATCTATTAATAAGTTTTGCATCTTGTCAGTGCTTCCATGTTTTATTGAAAAATGTCTTTAATTAAATGATTTAAACTGAATTATTCATTGCTATTTAAGATTTATGAGAGAAGTAAAAAATATATTGTACTCCAAACTATCTTTTAATTCGAGTTTTTCTTCTTTTTTGAGCTTTCATACCTCATACAAAAATGTTTGTAAATAAAATTGTTAAATTATCTTATACCTGGTCATTTCTTTCTTTTTTTTAAAAAAAAAGGAGAAACAAAATATATTGATTCTCCAGACCACTTTAGAATTGAGTCATATAGGTACTTTCAAATGATGAATTTTATGAATATTTCATAATATAATTGCTAAAATAAAATTTTTAAAATCTGATTTAAATTTTAGAAATGCTATAAAGACAAAAAAAATTTTAATTTAATTTAACCAGTATTTTTCAATAGCAAAATAATGTGTTTACTAAAGAGAAAGCTTGAAATTACATCTTTTAAACCGTCGGGCTTTTCAGATTGTCATAACTTTCATACTTTACTCTTTCCAGTCGTGTGGCGGTATTTGCACTTTATGGCTTCGCTCGCTAATCTTAGTATTATAGCTTTAGCTTTCAAAAACTTTAATGAATAATTCCTTCTTCAATTGATCATTATTCCTGAGCGAAAAAAGTTTATTGGAGTACCCGCCCAATTATGAGCTACCTCCATATCTCTGTAGGATAGACTTTTGAAAGCTTCGTAAGAGTTGATGACTTTGGCTGCCAGAATCATCTGCTGAAGTGGAAAATTATAACTTCCTTTTTCATATCCAGCAGGGAAAAACATCCTACTTTCTTGATATCCCTTAGTGAATATTACTATCTTCCTGAGCGTGAGAGTAAATTTAAGAGGCGCCTAGCCCCTCCAAGGTCTTATCCTCGAACTTCGTTAGAAATGGGAAGCAGCTTGGCTTTAGGTAGTCTGGCTTGGACCTCGGGTTCTTACTAGATGGGGAAGAGGTGAGGGTGCGTGGGGTTTCAGAATACTTGAATACTATTGGCTGCCGGAACAGTATAATTAAGGGAATTTTATTCATTCTTTAAGCATGTTTCCCAGGACTTCCAATTCAGGCGCCACATTCATTCATACTGAGTAGAAGTGCACTTGGACTGGCACTCAATAATTACCATCTAAATTCAGTCAGTCAGTGAGTTAGACAGGACATGATTTCCGAGATGTCACGAAGGTCATGCTTTCTCGTTTCTCCTTTGTCGGAGAGTAACGTGCTGCCATCTATTTGTCTCTTGGATTACTAAAGTGCTCAGCTTCGCCGGGTGCCGAATTTGCTCCGCCCATCGGCGTGACCTACCACGTAGTAGGTGTAGTTCTACGTAAAGCTCGCGCGCCTAAGCACTCGCCGGCTCTTCCTCCGGTTTCTGAATAATACGAGCGGACGTTTCCTTGGAGTTTTTGTTCACTGCCCTTATGGACACCCAGAACTCTTCACCAATCATGTCAACAAATAATTTGGATTACCCTAATGGCTCTGCCGAATTGCCAATGGACGAACCAACCCGACTCCTGTGGTAGAGGTAAGTGCCAATTTTGTCACTTCTGCTCAGTCTGACTGTGGTGCATGTAAAATTGACCCTAATGCCTACTTCAATGAAATTGAATATAAGTTTATTATGGATAATGTTAAAAGCCGGTTGGTCGTCTTACATGCTATTCCCAACAAGACTTTTGATACCATTTCTGAAATTGCAATGCTGAGTAGCGAGGCTCTAATGTTGTCAACCATGGGAGTTACTTGACTGCCCAATTAGCTAACCAACGCATTAGCCCGACCGAAAAGGACCCCCTTTCAGGAAGCGAACTTTCAGACGATCCTGATAATCATTCCAAAATTCCGACTCCCCGGAGAGCAAAGAATAAAGCAACCATTAGGGACTTTCGCTCAACCAAAAAGCTGCGCCAGGAATTTCCGATTTTGGGCAGACATGACCGACCCTGAATGACAATCCAAATCCTGACAACGATTTATTGACCAAGTTCCTAAGAAATTGTATTTTCCGCCCATGATTATTGACGAGCCTAAAAACTCAGCAGGACTGCTCTCTAAATTCAGTCAAATTACGAAAACCAAAATCATGGGCAAGTTTTTGCCAAACAACCGGCTCAAAGTCTTCCCTTCAAATGCAGACGCCCATAGAGCTATACAGCGTCAAATTAAAGACGACAAGCTTCAAGCTCATACCTTTGAGTTGAATGATGAAAAGAAGTTAAAAGTAGTTATAAGTGGTCTCCCAGCCGACTATTCCCTGGAAGATATTTTGAACGAGATAAAACAATTGGGGCTGGATCTAGAATTATGTCATCCGTTGAGGCACCGTAAAACGAATACTCTGATGTCCCTTTTTCTGGTCATGCTCCCGAAAAATGAAACCAGTAAAGCTATCTTCAGCTTATCCACCATTGGCTATCTCAAGGTCAATGTGGAACCTCTCCGGCGCAAACAAACACCATTCCAGTGCTATAATTGCCAAGAATTCTACCATCACAGCCGACTTTGCACCAGAAAAGCTAGATGCCTAAAATGCGGTAATCCTCGCCTAACTAAAAGCTGTAACAAACTAAAAGATACGCCAGCCAAATGATGCCTGTGTGGAGGGCCTCACACAGTGAACTACTCCCAATGCATAAAACCTTTCAGTCGGCTCCGACTGACGGGTGAAAAAATGCTAATGCTCTTGCCAGAGTTAAGGAAGGTTTTGAGCATCAACCGACCATCAACAAAGTCAACCCCTCGAATGTGCAAACTCAAATGAATCAATCTCAGGACAACTGCCAACCAATTACGGTTAATTAAATTGCTAACCTTATGAACAACTTCCTTTACCAAATGTCTGCGATCCTCAGGTCTGTTCCTGCGCCCATTCAACAGCTCTAAATTAAATAGCCCCTACATTGTGTCGTGGAATGCCGGTGGCCTCATGAATAGATTGAAGGAACTTAAATACTTTATACTGGACTTTGAATCCGACGTCATTGTTCTCCAAGATACGCATCTTCGTCCCTCGGATAATCTCAAAATTCCCAACTACTCCAGCTACAGGACAGATTGACTCACTCATAAAAGTGGTGGCACGACCATTCTCGACAAAAACTCCATTCCTCATCATCCAACCGACATCTGCTCTTCCAACTTTGAAAACACATCGATATCAATCGATCTCCCGGACAATACACACGTCACTATCTCTAGCATTTATCGTCCTCCACATGGCAAAATAAATACTACGGAACTTCACCGCATCTTATGTCAATCAAGCAAGTGCATCGCTGTTGGTGATTTCAATGCCAAACACTCTTCTTGTAGTACGGGACACCCAAACAGTAATGGCACAATTATTCACAACTTCATTGCCTCCAATAATTTCCTCCTCATCACTCTCCTGGAACCAACCCACTTTCCAATCAACGCTCCCTCCTCTAACACGCTTGACTTTGGAATTATGAATAACATTTCTTCTGACTCAGCTACCTCTCTCAATGAACTTTCTACCAACCACAATCCTGTTGCCTTTGAAATTGACATTAACATTAATCTCACTGCTATTGTGAAAACAATCAAAACAACTAATTGGTCCGTCTTCTCCAGAATAATCCAAAATACTATCCCTGGTAACCCTCAAATTAAGACAGTTCAAGACATTGACAATGCAGTTTCCAAGTTTTCAAGCTTAATATTATAAGCACTTAACCAAGCATCCAAGGCTAAAACAATCCAAGGTCCACCCAGAAAATTGCCTCCTGAAATAGTGAGCAAAATCAAGCAAAAGAATAGACTGCGTAAATTCTGGCAAATTACCTTCTACCCCCCTACCACAAGCGTCTCTTCATGAAACTTCAGAAGGAAATCAGGGATGATATTCGTGAATACGAGAACGATGCCTGGAAAGAACTCCTCGAAAGCCTCAACCCGGAAGACAACTCTATATCTGACTTCGACAAAAAGCTAACCAAGAAATTTATTCCATTACCTCCAATTCTAGACACCGATAGGTTGAAATACACTCCATTAGGCAAAGCCAATGCTTTCCTCCACTCTCTTGAAAAATCCTTCCAAGTCAATCCGAAACCTTACTGCAATAGCCAAATCAGACTAGTTAAAAATACAGTCAATGACTACTTCCTCCACCCTCCACCCCATTCAGTTCCAAAACTCTCCTCTCCACAATAAATTCTTGAAATCATCAAGAAAATTAGTGTCAAAAAAGCAACTGGGTCTGATGGCATTCCAAACAAAGTTATCAAGATGTTCACCATTAACGCCATTACCCACCTCACCAAAATCTTCAATAGATGTATGCAAACCAACTATTTCTCATCGGCTTGGAAAGAAGATCACGTGCTCATGTTTCCAAAATCAAATCAAAACCCAAAGCTGCCTGGCTCATATCGCCCCATCAGTCTCCTCAGAAATATTGGCAAAGTATTTGAAAAAGTAATACTCAACAGACTGACTAACCACTTCAGCGAGATGAATAGTATGGCTTCCGAAAGAACCATAGCTGCGTCCCCCAACTACTTAGAGCCACCAATACAATTACTTAGGGCTTCAACGCCAAACTCATCACAGGCGGAGTCTTCCTTGATGCCAGAAAAGCTTTCGATCGAATGTGGCACCAAGGCCTTTCCTACAAAATGATTCATTTCAAATTCCCCTTTCATCTCACGGCTATTATAGCCGACTTTCTATCTGATCGCACGTTTTAAGTGAAAGTCCAGCAAACCCTTTCAGAGGCGGGCGTCATTCAGCTCGCCGGAACTCCAGAAGGTAGCGCATTAAGTACTCTTCTCTACTGCATTTTCAACGCTGATTTCCCCGAATCAGACCTAATCATGAACTGTCTCTTTGCTGACGACACAGCAATCCTAATCCAAGGAGCCATAATTAATTTTTTGTGAAAGAACTTCAAGCTGCTTTATACAAAATTGAAAAGTGGTGCATGCGCTGGCAGGTATCTATCAACACCGATAAAACTCACACCATCATATTCCTGAAAGGACATTCCAAGAAGACACTCAAACAACTCTCCTTTTTTGACGATGACCTATCTTGGGATTCCGATGTTAAATATCTCGGCCTCATCCTCGACTCAAAGCTAACTTTCAGGAAGCATGTTAAATACAATACCGACAAATTTTGGGCCAGGGTCCGTGATATTCTGCTTTTGATCGACCGTCACTCCCAGCTCTCCCTCAGCAACAAAATCAGACTTTATAAACAAGTCATCCGACCCATTCTTACGTACGCCGCTCAGACATGGAGACTTGCTGCTAAAACCTATAAAAAGAAAATTCAAATTCTCCAAAACAGAGTCCTTCGTATAATCGCAAATGCTCCTTGGTATGTGAAAAACGAAGTTATTCACAAGGATCTGAAAATAGATAATATTGATGATTACATCTCAAAACTTGCAAGAAATTTCTTCCTCAAATTAAAAGACCACCCTAATCCTACAATAGCCAATCAAGTTGATTTTACTCACCGCTTTGGCAAGCATCACTACCCCTTCGTCACCACCAAATGGGCATTCCCGCTCAAACCACCATAAAGGCTTGTCCTGTTTCTGTAGGTTTCTTTTGTTCTCCTCCTCATTATTTTTTTAAACTGAAATAATTGTCAGCATCATGCCATCTTCACCTCACCCGGTCCCATAATCAAACCTAAATCGCTCTTTAAGCATGTTTCTCAGGGCTTCCAATTCAGGCGCCACAGTCGTTCATACTGAGTAGAAGTGCACTTGCACTTGCACTCAAAAAATTACCATCTAAATTTAGTCAGTCAGGGTGTATTGTAGGAAGAAGTTTAGTAGCACGGGGTTGTGGTCGGAGCTAAGCTCCGGAATAGATAGAATTTCATAGGGAAAGTTAAAGTCTTTGACAATAGTTAGATCTAGGGTGTTGGATGACTGGGGAACAAATCTAGTAGGGGAGTCAGGTGCAACTATTTCTAGTCCGGCCTGCAGGCGAAATGGTACAAGGAGTTACCTTTGGGAGAGTTATTATTACAGCCCCAGCTAACGTGATGCGCATTAAAATCTCCACAGAAAATTTGGTTAGGGGCAGTTTGTATTAATTGTTCAATATCAAAAATAAAATTAGAATTGTCTGCACTTGGGGGGGTTATAAATTGATATTAAGGTTATTGCGTCTTTATTTTTTAAATTAAGTTTAACAACATTAGCTTCTACATGATGTAGTAATGGTAGGGGGGCCTCATTATGAGGTATGCCGTTTTTCATTAGAATGGCTGTACCACCACCTGCTTGATTATTCCTGTAGCTGTAGTAGGAGAAATAATTTGCTAGGAAGAGTTTTCTGTGTGGTCTAAAGTGGGTTTCCTTTAGTAAAATTATGTCGGGGTTATACTTATTTACAAAGTTACGAAAGTCAATTAATTTATTGCTAATGCCATTTGCGTTCAGTAAACGATGCGAAGGCTATTGCGAGAGAACATTAGTTGAAGTTAAACTGATATCTATCCTGGTTACCAAGGGCAGCTAGTAAAATAAAAAGTTTATCTGACGTGGTTTTAGCTGTTTTTAATTTGATGAGTCCAGAGATTAGGTTGGGGTATTCTATTAAAAATTTACGGAGTTCGTTTAACACTTCGGTGATGGCCATTAAGTTACTTAGATCCTGGGTAGTGCTTTGTTTACTAACATTGGGCTCCTGTAGCGCCATCTCTTGGCTTTTGGGGTTACTAAAATGACTAGCATAGCAGATTTTATCCCTAACGATTGAATGTGTTTAATTAAAGAAATTTGCTCTGTTAACTACTGGATTATTAGGTTTTGGGAAAGCTGGACATCCCCTGTAGGCTGCTGTGTGCCCTATTTGATTGCAATTTATGCACAGTGGTTGCTCGGTTATTTCTTTGTTGTCACAAACTTTTGTTTCGTGATTTTTGCCGCACTTTAAACATCTGGGGATGATAGAGCAATTATTGGCGGTATGATTGAAATGACTGCATCTAAAACATTGGAGAACTGAACTCCTTTCTCTGTAACTTTCGACAGTAATACTTAGATAATTTAGGTATTTAAGCCTGAAGGCCCTATCCTCAATATATTTCGAGCGTGTCAGTTCAACTAAATAGAACGACAGTGGCTTTTTCGTTATAAATTGAGTCATTTGGGTTACCTTCAGAACTGGAAGGTTGTTAGATATAAGGTTATCTTTAATTTCTTCTGTACTATAATAGGGGGGTAAGCCTTTTATCACTTTTTTCCGTGGCCTTTTATTTTTGGGGGTGATGACATATAAGTCATACCCTTGAGTTTTACATAGCGTTTGAATATCTTGATATTGTTTTTCTGAGTTGGGGAAAATTTTAATAAATTCATTTTGAAATTTGTGGTCAGTTTTTAAGCATGTTAAGTTATTGTCTTGCAAAATTTTACCTTACTCCTCCGAGTAGCGTACCATGATGGAGGGAATTTTAGCTGCGGCTGGTACTTCGTTATCATTAACCTGTTCAGTTGCCTTATCTTCAATTTGCAAACATTAAAATCTATTTTGGATCGGAATTGTTTTTCTAAGGGAATTTGTTATTGCACTATTAATTTTTGACACTTTTCTTTTACTAGGAGAAACGTAATTACTCTGCAAAGCTTGGACTGGGGTTGGGGGGGGTTACCTTTCTGCCATAATTATTACAGTTAACATCCTGACACTCAGAAAGATTATACAACTCACCCTCGGCAGCCATTCTTTGATTCTCTAGTTGGCCTTTTTGTTGTTCCCAACTACGGATTCTTTCATCACCTTTCCCCAATTCGTCTTTGGTGTGGAGTATGATGTGGTTCTTAGATTCTATGTCCCAGCTCAGGGCTCATAGACCTTCCGTAACTGGTCCTGAAAAGAACGAATCGGACCTAGGAGCATATGCTACGGCTATCTGGCTTATTTTGGCGTTGTCAAGAGCTGGAGGGAGCATGTCCATCCAGTTCAAACCCCTACACGAGCTAATGTCCTGAACTCACAAAGAGTAAGAGTAGGGTTCACGGGACACCTAGCTCCGCAGGAGCTTATTCCCGATCTTGAAAATTCGTTAGCGGCATGACTAAACGTATCTCAACTCGACACTCTGTGAAGGCAATGGAGATGGTGAGTCCGTGACGGCGAGAGCTGGAATGAGGGCAAAACTGTGAAGACTGCTCGTGCAGGGGTGTAGGGGAGGAGGCGTCCAATCAGAAGAAGCCTCTACAGTGCAGTAGGAGTGGGTGAAGTTGGTCCGGTCTTGGCAAGTTAGAAGGAGGCGCAGGATAAGCCGTTGTTAGCCGAGAGCCAATGAGGAATTGTTGACTGGAGGAAATCAGCAAGAGAGTCTTTTCAGGACTTAGCCGATAAGGGCATTCAGGATGATGAGCTTCTTTTCATCTTTATTTGTCGTTTTCTTAGCCATTCTAGCAGCTTCTATAAGGGTGGGAAATTCTTGCAATATTTCTCTAATATCACGTAGAATTTGGAGGGTTTCTAAGAGGGATGACAATTCTTCTTTCTTGGGTAGTATGGGAACAGTATCCTCTTTTTGGGCTTGCGGAAGGATGCTGACCGATTTATTTCTTATAGATTCTCCGGGGACTTCTGCATAGGTTGATCATCTATTTCTGCTGATGAATTTTTTGCATCCTCTCCAGGCAGCAAGCAGTAGATCCCTTTTCGCCTCAATTCACACAGACGGGGTCTTGAGTTTTCTCTTTTATGTTGCAATCTCTCGTAGCATGAGCTTCAACACACTTGATGCATTTGGGTCTGAGAGGACAATTTCTGGCAGAATGATGAAAGCCGGAGCAATTGTAGCATACTGTCGCAGTATTTTTTCTTCTGTAGCTTTCAACTCTGATTTTAAGATGTAGAAGGAATTTTTCATTGTATATATTCATGGCTTCTCTAGATTTTTTAGTTTCAAGTAGGAAGATGGGATGCAGGGTCTGGTTTCTAAAGTTCTTTAATTGTGAAATTCTGATGACTTCGTAATTTCGATTAATTAATTCATTTTTAACTTCTTTCTTCTCTGTGTTTCCTGTCACGCCTTTTATTATGATTTTTAGGGGGTCTTTCTTCACAACTCTCAGATAGGATAAATTCTTGATTTTTCTGAGTGAGGAAGTCTATTATTTTATCTCTTGCTTCATCGGAATCCGGCTGTATTTCAATCATATCCCTGATGAATCTGTTGGAGGTGTTTGGATAGCTATTGTGTATTTCATGGAGAATGAGGTTGTACTTATGAATTAATTTAAGATTAATTGGAGCTGGTTTCGGGATGCAAATGGGTTCGTTTTCAGGTTGTACAGCCAGGAAGTCAAATTTGTTTGAAGTTTCCATAGGTACTGGTTCTGGATTTAATATAGTTTTCTTGGCAGCTTTCTTAGGGCTTATTTCTTGGAATATATCTTTATTATTTCCTTTGGGGGTATTGACTTCAGGATCTATATCCATTTCTTTTTGGCAGTTCTTTGTCAGCAGCTTGATACATTCTAACTCCCCAGTTATTGGCAATAGCTGTAATTTCTTGGAGACTCGGCATTGAGACTGTAGATGGCGCCCTCTGAGCGGGATGTTTGTTTACATTTGTCGTGTTGATGACTGATCTTGGTTTCCCAGCGTAGTTATATCCCCTTGACTGTGATGAAACGTGAGAGTGGTTTTCAGATCGTGCATAGGAGCTAATAGAAGAGTTAGAGCTGTTTTGACTTCTTTTAGCGGCTATGCTGTTAACTAGCTGCAAAGGGCTTGACGATGCGATTTATTGTTCAATGGTTATTTTATCTTCAGCCTCTGTGAGAGCATAAGTGCAATTACGGAGTATTTACGCAGCTTCATCCATGTTCATATCTCCACGACCGTCTCCTTCCATGGCTAGAGTTTGAATATTCGAATGAGAAAAGAAAATGCGAGCTAATGACCTCAAGTAACAACTAAGAGTTCCTTTCTAGAGGCACCTAGCCCCGGCAGGGGCTTATCCTCTGGTTTGTTTGAAGTTGACATTAGCTTTGCAAGTGACGAACTGCCATGGACTGCAAGGAGACCTGGGAATCCCGTCAGGGGTGAAGGTGTAGAGAGGGAGAGAAGCTGAAATGCTATTGGCTGGCTACAAATCCTATATAATGCTTGGCGAGAAATTATGGTCTTCAGTTTAAGGATTAGCTTTTTTACAAATAGAATTAAATAGGATTAGGAACTTAGCAGTAGGCTCATTATTATTTTTCATTTCTTTTGCAGCTTTAATTAGGTTAGGAAACATTAGGAACAGATTTTTGATCTCATTAATTGCTTCTATCATGTCTTTTAATTCGTCAGTAGGGGGAATATTATCCTGCACAATTTCATTCCTGGGAATGAAGTCTTGTTGAGGGAGGTTTGCTCTAAGAGAATTAACATAGGAAAAGTTGGGTTTTCACAAGTTTGAGTTGAAATAATTTGCTCTATTTTGAGGGGGGAGGGTGTTTAATTTGGGTTAACTTGAGGCAACCTCTATACGCTGCAGTGTGCCCCAGTTGATCGCAGTTTATACATTTAGGTGTTGATATTTTTTATCTGATATTGCAATTTCTTGTTTGATGTGGATTTCCGCATTTTAGACATCGCGGTTGTATGCAGCAGTTATTAGCAGTATGCTCGAAAAGATTGCAGTTGAAACATTGCGAGACGGAATTCCGTCCACGGTAGCTTTCAACAGTAATTTTAAGATAACCTATTTCTTTAAGATTGTAAATTTCGTCAGCAATTCCGTTTTTACGAAGCTCTACCAGGTACAGGGGAAGAGGTTTCCTTGTTTTGTATTGCGTCATTCTCGTTATCTTATCAATAGATAAGCCGAGTTCAATTAGGTCATTTTTAATCTCTTCCGTTTCAATATCTATGGGCAAGCCCTTAATGACTATCTTAATTGGTCTGACAAATTTGGGGGGGACTATAAAGAATTCCAAGTTATTCTCTACGCAAAATTAACTAATTGCTCTATGATTTTCTTCACTATCTGGGAAGATTTTAATGAACCCCTTCGTTAGTTAATTTTCCTTAACACCGAATTTTTCTTTAATAGCTTTTAGTATTACATTATAATTTTTGACATATTTGAGCATCATAGGAGGAATCTTACTAGTTTTTATCTCAAGTAAAATAGTGGAAGATTTTGACCGGGGCACCCGCCTTGCGAAGCAAGGCTATCCCCATTCTCTTGGTGCATAGCGACCCTGGCAGTGGAGTTGCCCTTGTCTGTTGGAGCTCTGTGCTGTTCTGAAGAGTGTTCGTCCAGCAAAGTCCGTCGGCAGGGGAGTCGGTGAGGGAGCAGGTGACGTTGACCAATGGCAATCCAGACATCATTCAGGGGAGGAGTCAGTGGAGCCGTCTGCTTGGTGCAGTGTAAGTACCTAGAGAGAGCAGCTGATTTTTGAAATTTTTGCGTTTTTTGCGTTTTTTCTATTGTTCGTGTTGAGCAAATCAGAGAGCTTCTATTTAGGTGGTGGGTGGGCTAGTCATGAGCACTCAGGTTAGCTGGTGTAGGGAGTCAATTTTTATTCAATTAAGAGTACATTCCGTGGCCTTTTAATTTTAATGTTGGGGGTGTATTTGTTAATCTGGGTTATTGCTTCATTATCGTGATTATCTATATTATTGTAGAAGTTGGTAGAGAGTTTTTTAATGTAGTTTTTAAAAGTAGGATATTGCAGTGCATTACAGATGTCCGTCTTGCTCATGAATCGCCTAGCGTTACAAATTTGTCTAATTATTTGGCCATATAAAGATTGCATGATATTAATATTATATTTTACGGCATGTCCCCAGACTGGGCATGCGTAAGTTATTACTGGACGCAAATAGGCTGTGTAAATAAGCATTTTCATGTCCCTATGCATTTTTGAGCTCCGGCCTATTAGGGGGAAGAATTTACTCGACTGGGCTCGGAACTTGTCCCTAACATATAAAAAGTGCTTTCTCCAATTTAATTTCCTGTCTAAAATTACACCTAGGTATTTAGCTTCTTGAGACCACGGGATGGGGCTATTTTTTATGGAGAGTTTTGGGAAGTCTGGCTGCTTTGGGGCCCTGTGAAACATTACCGCCTCCATTTTGGAGGCATTGATTTCAATTTTCCATTTCTGAAACCAATCCTCCAATTTATTTAGATGTCTGTTAAGCGCGATGTGTATGTACTTAGGATTTTTATTTCTGGCCAGAATAGCTGTGTCATCTGCGTACAAGCATAACATAGTGTTAAACTGCTTGGGCATGCCGTTAATGTAGAGCGTGAAAAGTACCGGTCCTAGCTTGGAACCTTGCGGTACTCCTGCGTTTATAATTTTTGTATCCGATAGCTCTTGTTTGACCCTGACTCTGAATGTTCGACCGGTTAGATAGGACTCAAGGATTTTTATCAGATAGCCTGGAACCTGAGAATTAATCAACTTGTAAATTAGTCCGTTTATCCAGACTCGATCGAACGCTTTCTGAATGTCAAGGAAGACGGCTCCTGTTTTTTTGTTTATTTACGAATCCTTCAGTGATGTATTCGGATACTCTGGCGAGTTGATGTGTCGTAGAGAGGTTCGGTCTGAACCCAAATTGCTCTGGACACAGGGTGTTGTTATTAATTAGATGTTCATTAAGTCTTTTTAGTATGACACTCTCGGCAATTTTGCTTAATGTAGATAGGAGAGATATGGGCCTGTAGCTAGAAGGATTCGTGGGGTCCTTTCCTGGCTTGTAAATCGGGACCACCGTTGCCGTCTTCCATCGTGTCGGGAAGTGTCCAACTTCCAAGATTTTTTGGATTAAATAGGTGTAAATTAAGATGATATTTAATGGGAGTTTTTTCACAATTTTATTTGTGATATTATCACATCCAGGGGCTTTATTGTTTCTGAGTTTTTTAATTTCAGTTAGGATTTCAGATGGCGGGATAAGGTCTATTGCTTTGTTTACATTGGATAGTGGCGCCATCTGTGTGTGCTAAAAGTCATTAATGGTTTCCTCGACTCTGGATTCAGTATCTTTATGGGTTAGATTGTTTAGATTAAATTGTTTCTGAAGGCTTTCCGCCAGGCAGTTTGCTTTATCCAGGTCGGTTTGTGCTAGACTGGCCTAACCGTTAAGGGTCGGAATGTTGTACCTTTTCTTTTTAATCTCAAGTAAAATGCAAGGATACAAGGAATATGGTTAGGGGCCCCGGCGCCCGAAGGGCGCCCTCCCCGATCGGCAAAACTTAAAGTTCAGAGTTACGTGGTTTGTTCTGAAGTGCGGGAAATTTTCCGGGATGAGCTTTCAGTAGTAATGAGCACGATGGCAGCTCGACCATTGAGGTTGCTTGAATGAAGGCGGGCGTGTCGGATAGCAGTTTCTCGGTACGTTGTAGGTGCGGCTTGAGGCGAGGTGAGTTCTCTCAAGATTCCTCTAGAGAGGGTGCGTGGAGGATGGGGTATGAAGGATTGAGGGATTAACCAATTTAGATTGAGAGAAAGCCCATGGAAATTTTAGAAGAAAAATCTGATTTTTGATATGATTTGGGACGAACAAAAATGGAGTGATAATGCAAATTAGACAAAAAATTAAAGTTAAAACTAAAGTAAAATAAATCTGGGTCTCCTGCTGTTAGGGTTTGCTGTGTAATTTTCTATTTCTTCTATAGCTGGGTTATCAATATTTTCCAGGTCATTGAAGAATTTAGTGGCGATTTTTTTAATAAAATCTCTTAATGATGGAAGATTTAGAGCGTGTCGGATATCATCGTTCCTCATGAACCATCTTGCTTTTGTGATTTGTCTGAGAATAATGTTTTGGCACCTGTCAATGATATTAAGATTGCTTCTTCCAGCATATGCCCAAACAGGGCTTGCATATGTTAAAACAGGTCTGAGAATAGCAGTATAAATAAGCACTTTATTTTCCCTACACATTTCTGATTTCCGAGCTATTAGGGGTAAAGCTTACGCGAATTATCTCGGAATTTGGATTTAATAAAATTAATGTGTGCTTTCCAGGTTAAACTTTTATCCATAATAATGTCAAGGTATTTTGCTTCCAGAGACCAGGGGACTATTGTGTTATTAATTTTAATGTTGAATTTTGATTTTTTATTTCTCTTCGTGAAGAAAACAGCTTCGGTTTTCGATGCGTTTATGGCTATTTTCCACTCGTTGAACCAGACTTCAAGGCTTTGTATATGTTTGTTTAATGCATGAGTGATGTATCTGGTATTTCTGTTTTTTGCCAGCAAAGCTGTATCATCTGCGAAAATACAGAGTTTAGTGTTAATATGGTGCGGAATATCGTTGATGTATATGGAGTAAAGTGTGGGGGACAGTTTTGCCCCTTGTGGCACACCTGCCTGAATGGAGCGAAGTTTGGAGAGTGAGACATTGACTCTGACCGTGAATTTCCTGTTAAACAAGAAGGATGCTATGATTTGAATGAGAGGAGGGGGAGTCTTGTAGCATATTAATTTGTACACAAGTCCTTCTAGCCACACTCTATCGAAGGCTTTTTGAATATCGAGGAAAACAGCACCTGTGTGTTCTCTTTTCTCAAACCCTGATGAAATAAATTCGACTGCTCTGAGGAGCTGGTGGGTGGTAGAGAGTTTGGGTCTGAACCCAAATTGATAAGGGATTAAAATATTATTATCATTTAAGTGCTTGTTTAATTTTTCCAGAATAAAATGTTCAGTGATTTTACTGAAGTTAGGTAATAGAGAAATGGGTCTGTAATTGGAGGGAATAGTAGGATCTTTGCCGGGTTTGAGAATAGGAATCACAACCGCTGTTTTCCAAGCTGCAGGAAAGAATTTAAATTTGAATATGAGTGAGAGGATGTGGTAGAATTTTAGTAGGGTTATTAGTGGTAGATTTTTAATGATTTTATTAGAAATACCATCAATACCTGGCGATTTGTTTGGGTTCAGTTTTTTGATGGTTTTGTAGAAATCAATTATGTTTGGGGGGTCGAGTTCTGCTGAAATTTCAGTTGTGAAGAATTTTTGAATAGTTTTGTGTACTGTGGTTTCTGTGTTTACGTTGTGCATATCGTTTAAAGTGAATTGTTGCTCCAAGCTTTGTGCTAAGGTTTCCGCTTTATCAGCGTTTGAATATGCTTTGCCGGCTTGGCCGTTGAGGGCTGAAATCTTTATGTGTTTTTTCCTCATGTTTTTTGCTGTGTTCCAGAGTGAGTTATCATTAGGTTGTAGAGTTGTTAGTTTATCCTTCCAATCTTTTTGGATCGCAAGTTTTTTAGTTTTTTCCGTTTTTCTTTTTAGTTGATTGTATTGTTTCTTGTGAGCTGGATCGCGAGTGGATTGCCATTTTTTCCTAGCTGCATTACGGAATTTGAAAAGTTTTTTAACTTCGTTATTAATGTATTGTGTTTCGGGATCAATTGATTTGGAATTTTTATTAAAAGAGTTGATAATTGAATTTGAAAAGTCAGAAATTAAATTTTCTAATTCATGAGTGTTTTTTGCAGTTGAGTTTAGATCTGTATTGTTTAAAATATCTTTTTTGAGTTTTTTCCAGTTTGTTTTAATTTTAATGTTATTAGTGGGGGTTTTAAAGTTAAAGTAAAAATTTAAAACAACTGGGTTGTGATCTGAACTAAGTTCCGGTACTGACGAGATATCATAAGGAAATAAAATGTTTTTAGTAATTGCGAGGTCGATAAAAGAAGCGGAATAGATGCCGAATCTTGTGGGGGTGGGTGGAGCAAAGATTTCAAGGTTATTTTTATTAACGAATTCATTTAAATTTTTACCTCTAGTTGTGTTTTTGTTTGAACCCCAGCTGATGTGATGTGCGTTGAAGTCTCCGGCGAGTAAACATTGGTTTTCTAATATTAAGATGTTTTTTAGGTCCAGAATAAAGTCCTTGTTGTCTGAACACGGGGGAATATAAACTGATGCAATTAGGAAAGGTGAATAATTTTCAATGTTGAGAGAAATAATTGTGGCTTCAATTTGATTAAGTTGTGGAGTAGGAATTTCATGATGAGGCAGGGTATTTTTGATTAGAACTGCTGCCGCTTGGTTTTATGGGATCTTAATTTTGCCTATAATTGACGTATGAGGAATAATTGGAAATTTTAATTAATTGAGTAGGTCTCAGGAGGGTCTCTTGAATAAGTATAATATCAGGACTGTGCTTATTTATAAAGTCCCGCAATTCGTAGGTGCGGGAATTAATGCCGTTGGCATTCCAGAACATTATTCTAAGACTAGGAGTGAAGAAGACTATGGATTTATAGCGGCTTGCAGAACAGTTTCAATTTGGTTTTGTGGAGAATTTGCTTGTTTAAGATTTCTTAACATTGATAAAAGTTGAGGGGAGTCTTTCAAAAGGTTGCTCAGGGTCACCAGTGACTGGAGTAGTTCTATAATTTCCTGGATTGATATAACGTCTTGCAGCTCCGTGACGGTCTTGATAAGTGGCCCCATCTGTTGGGGAGTAGAGTAGTTTGAAGTTTGAGTTGGTGGTATTGGGATATTTTGATCTTGATTGTTTGCAACTTTTGCATAGGATCTGAAGTCTGTAAAATTGCTATTGAAGTTCGTGGTGGTCTGTCGAGTTTCAGGGGGATTCATTTTTGGGAATTTTTCACATCCACGCCATGAGGCTACATGTCCATATTGGCCGCAGTTGATGCATTTAGGTTGTTGGATTTTTTCTGTAATGGGGCACTCTCTTGTTTAGTGTTCTTTCCCGCACTTTAAGCATCTAGGAGTTCCTCCGCAAGTGGCCGAGCTATGGTGGAAGTAGTTACAGTTCCAGCACTGGGTAAACCCTGAGCGCTTTTGGAAACTTTCAATCTTTACTTTTAGGTATAATAGGGATTTTAAGTCATAGATTTTATTTGCTGTATGATTGCGACTTAACTGAACAAAGAATATAGGGAGGGGTTGTTTCGAGCGCTGCTGTGTTAGTCGAGTTACTTTCTCAACACAAAAACTTCTTTCGTTGAGTTCGTTTTTAATATCATCTATGTTTGTATTTATTGGGAGACCTTTAATTACTACTTTTAAGGGCCGTTCATCTCTGGGGGTGATAGTGTAATAATTTAATTTCTTTTCAATTAGTAATTTGATTATGTTTCTATAATCATTTTCATCTTTTGGGGTTATTCTAATATATCCGTTTGCATGGGAGTTATTAGTGCCTGGGAATTTTCTATTTATCTCTTGAAGAATTAAGTTATACTTATCTATGGTTTGGAGCATAATCGGGTGAATAAAAGGTTTATCTTTTTCTTCAGGGAGGGATTCGTATCTGTTTGAAATTTTAATTGGGTCTGCAAGGATTGCGGGTCTAATTATGTTATTTTTGGCAAATTTTTTGGAAGTTTGGAGAGTGGGGGTATTTTCTGAGTTTTGAACATTAGCCGGGGGAGAGTTTGGTCTGGAGGCAATGGGGGAGTTAAGCGTCCGTTTATTTGAGGATTTAGTTTTAACTAGCTGGTAAGTATTATGGGTACTGCACCCCTCTAGAGGACATGAAAGAATTTTTAACTCACCCTCAATCTGAGCTGCTTCTTGGATTTTTTCTTGAATTTCTTCCTCGTACTTCATTTGGATTTCCTTGTCCAAATTTCCTGCTTGGAATGAGTTTAAAACATCCATCCTGTTGCTCAGCATTTCAATTTCTTTTTGGATGTTATCCAGCCGAATCGATAAGTTGAACATCTTTTGACACTGCTTTATTTTTTCGTGGATTGAAGGATTATCAGGAGTTGAGTCCTGGGCGTCCATATCGCCCTCGTCATCATTTTCAGCCATCTCGTAAAACGCAACCGTCAACGCGGTAACTAACACGAAACAACCATTCTCGCTCCGGTGGTCTATCTCTCAAGTAAAATAGGATCTTTTGATTATACATACAATTCAGGTAATAAAAAAAAGTGGTAAATAAAATTCAAGCAAAGTTATTTTCGTACTGTATTTAGTCTTTTCACTTCACAGCATTTTTTACAAGCATTGCCAGATTCAAAAAGTTTTACGATTCATCATCAACTATTATACAATAATAAACGAAATAATATTAATAAAAATATGTTTATCAAAGAAAAAATCGTTAGCATTTAACCCTTTAATAATAGTTTAAATTCAATAATCATAGTAACATTTATAAAAGAACTGAAAAGGAATCGTCTGCGAAATGTCTATTAACTGGGTTAGATTATGATGTTTGATTGTTTGCCGAACAATCATGAATTAGTACACATAATAAAGGCTTTAATAATAAAATAGGTATAAAATAAAAGCACTCAATTTTTTCTTTTTTATTTCTGCATCCGATTTCACATAGTTCATAAAATTTCATTTTCATTAAACTGATTAGAGTTGGATGACTCAATGAGTGCCAGTAGTTGAGCCTTTCATTGAAATTTTCAATGCAATATTATAAACCCGAACGGTTGCAGATGGCAGAAGACGTATACCTCAAATCTCCTCTAGATGTGCTAAATTCTAGTTGCATTTCAGATTAAAATAAAGATCAGGTATCGCAACTAAATATTTATTATCAAAAAAAAAATTTTTTTAGTTGCTTTTTTAATTATTAATTTTGAAAATAAGATATCTAAATGTTTCTAGTGATCATTTGTGTTGTAACGCAGGTGATTATGCAGAGGGCCTAGAGAGCCATCTACAAGGGCAATTGCTTTGGCTTGGCGCAGACCGAATGTGGTGCGGTTTATGTGTTTTATGAAAATAAATTATTTTATTTTGAAGCTTGGATTTACACTTGAATTTATTTGTGTATGTAAACCACACCCTGGGTACACAATTGTGTAAGTGCATAAACCTGTAGCACTGTTATATTCAGTTTTTAAAGATAAGCTATTAGAAAAATATCATAATTCCAGAATGATTAATGCAGATTATATTTCATTTAAAAGTAAGCGAAACTATATCATGTCGACATCATTTTTATTCCAGCAACAAGCAGCTAGTGTTGCCAATTTTTTAAAAACAATCTTGTGAAAACAAAGATAATAATATACAGATATAGCTGCTACATCACTCCTTCCCCAGTAACAATGGAGTTACGATACAGTTTTCAACAAGAAATTTATGCATATGTGAGAGGAATATATATATATATATATATATATACAAATGAAATAATATTTTGATATTATTAAAATTGCCGTTACAACCCCACATTCTCAATATGTTACTTCTACTTATTGACATTAAACGCAATCAAAGCAGTTGTTGTTGTTACTTATGGCACTTGTCATGGACAAGCCCCGCTGATACATCAACAGATTTTAAGCCGGATATATACGTCTCTTGTTTTATAGGTAGCGCCATCTAGAGCCAAGAGTACAACTTAGCTAAATCAAAACAGCTTCAGCAGAAAGACCAACTCATTATTTGGTCTTTCTGCTGAAGCATTTTCCATTTCCATAATATTTGGTGGGTATTAGTCAAATTGTACGCTATAACAGTGACGCCCATTTTTTTAAATATCGTCCCAACCAGTCAACTATTCTACCATGCTGAATAGCTTTTCTTCCCAACCTTTTAAGGCAAGTTCCTTTTCCTCTACATTTTATTCGCATGCCTTCTACTTTCTTCTTAAAACAGTTGCTCCAATTTTTTTTTATTCAGAAAAGTCCTTCATATTATTCTTATCGGCAAGTAGGATTTTTTTCTCTGATTAGAGGCTAACTAATGGCTGTTTTCTTCTTAAAATGATATTGAAAGGCAAAACGTTAGAGCAAAAAGAGGTAATTTTGCATACTTTCTAGAAAACTGCCCGTTTTCTTAAGCTTCAACTTATAACATGCAGAGCGTCTTATATAATTAAAAATAAATTAATACTCCAAGCAAAACAAAATCTGCACTACAGCATGAGAGTTTTCCATATGAGCCTACCTGACGAGAAACTCTACTGATCTATGTTTTCTAGGAAGAAAAATTGGGTATTTAAAATTTTGTTCGTCGTCCTTCTAAATTAATTTTGTTTTAATCCTTAAAATAATTTCCTCGTCCAAATTTTTGATCTTTGCGATCCTGTATCGAAAAACGCGCTTACCACTTTGCTTCTTTCACCCGTCTCGATTAATACTGTTACGTTTTTAGCGTAACTGGACACGACTTTCGTAATACAAGTCCTCCCAATTGCTTGCTCTTTCACCCCGTGACGTCACAAGTTTGGATGAACTTTAAGAAGAATTCTGTTGGCGAGTAGTGTAAAAAGGCGCGGATAATTGTGGTCGTTGTGAAGATCGGTGATTGTGTTATTGGTTTTGCTTGAAAGTTTTATGATTATTTACCATATTAATTTTAATTTATCGCAATAAAGATGCCTAGTGCTTGCTGAATCCCCAATTGTAAAAGCAATTACACAAAAAATAGCCCCTGTGTTTCTGTTTTTTCGTTTCCAAGTGATGGTAACACTAAAAGAGCATGGATCTCTGCAATAGAGCGGGACAATTTCGTTCCAGCTAAATATAGTAATGTAAGTTGATTTTTTTTGGTACAATTTTTAGTTAATTCATTGTTTTGAACAGCGTAACATTTAAAATTATTTTCTATTTCCATTTATCTTCTGTCATTTTTGTTTGCTCTACATTTAGTTGCTTATTCTTCCGATTACATTGATATTGTTTGCTTGAGTTAAATAAAAATTTTCTTTGCTTTATTGCTACCTCTCGTAGTCTTCTTTCAATTTGTTATTAATAAGTAAAATGTTTTGTTTTTGTGTCTTTTCTGATATACATATATTTATAATATGGTATGATATAGGCCTAATTTTGTTGTTTTGTATTTGTAGGTTTGTGCTAAACATTTTCAAGAAAATCAGTTTTTGACTGTTAGACAAGCATTTAATGAAAGTACAAGAGAACTTATTCAAGTACCACTGGATTACAAAAGGTAAATTTATTAGAAATTTTTAATAATTATTACTGAAATCTTACGAAGTACTTAAGTAATTTAATGTTATCATTGGACTCATAAGTTGAAAATAATTTAATTAATAATAAAACAATTTTTAATTATATATATCTATATCATGACTATATACTGTAGAAGAATAAATTTATATTTTGTTCTAGAATATTATGTAAAGATAGAAATAACTGTATGAACAATGTGAATTTTATATAGGCTTAAAAAATGTAGTTTTTATTTGTTCTATAAGTCATCAGATTATACATAAAACAGTTAATATATATTGTTATTTTTAAAAATCATAATTTATACATAATCTTCAATTATAAATGAATGCAACTTGCACAAAATATCTGAAGCTTTTAAAAGAATAATAAGTTACTGTTTTAAAATCCTTTTTTCACACCTTATAAAATCGAATGATTAATTCATGTGGGATATTGGATTACTTGAGAAATAATTGTTTTATATATTCCAACATAAAGTTAAACTATTTGTCTTGGATGAATGAATATTTTTTGATTTAGTTTTATTATAGAATACTCAATATGATTTTATTTAATACTGTCCAACATATGTTAACTTTCATTTTAAGTCTTTAAAAAACATCTATTCTGTTTGTGATTTTATCTCAAGAATTTAATTTTTTTTCTAGGCTTGTACCTGGTGTTGTGTCTACAATTTTCCCTAGTTTACCCACTTACTTTTCCTCTGAATCAAAAGCAAGAAGAGAAACTCCAATGGATAAAGCAACACACAAAGATATGGACAATTTAAAGACTGCTTTAAATAGCAGTCTCCAGGATATAATAAAAAAGGATGAAATATAAAAAATGAATATTTTTCTGACTTAATTTTAAAATTTAAAGATTTTAAATTAAATACATGGAGTGCAGTGTAAAAAGAAATTATTTTTATTTATTTAGACACTTTTGAAGCTCCTAAGGTAAGTCATTCTTTATTGCTTTCTTCCAAATTAGAAGCTCAAGCATATGTTGTACATCATATGGTTAGAAATCTAAGCAATTTTTCTTTTCCTCTTGTTGTAAGCAAATTGGGTATAATTGTAGAAATTCTAGATCATTTAGAAAATTTTATGTATGATTTAAAAAGGAATGTTGAAGTAAAAGACGCAGTCCAATTAATTTGTGACTTGTTAAAGGCTCTCTCTGAAAATTCTGACGTTAACTCACAAGTAATTAATTTTCTGATGGAGCAAGTTTCTTTTCTAGGAAATAATAAATATGCACGCAGGTATTCATCTGACATTATATTTTAATCTTTACTTTATACTATAGCACCATGTGCATACAAATTCATTATACAAAGTGGGTATTTGTTACTGCCTTTTCCAAATACTATGAATCATCTGTGTTCAAAATATAGCATAAGCCCACAATTGGAACAACTAGACTCAAATTTTTTGATGTACATAAAACAGAAAATTAAATATTTGCAGGAGAAAGTCAAAATTGTGACTTTGTTAGATAAAGTGCACATAAAGGGATATTTTGATTATAAAGGCGGTTGTGTAACTGGTATGCCATATGATTCTGAAACTTCTGCTTCTAGTGCCCAAGGTGTAATGATCAAAAGTATTGCATCCCATTATAAAGATGTACATGTTCTGCCAGTGCATTCTATATCGGGGAAAATTTTGCATGAATTTATTAAAAAAGTCATTGTTGGATTGGATTTACCGTTATTGGTATTATTACGGACAATAATTGTTAATAGGAAAGCTGTTTGATTTTTTATTGATCCACCAGAATTATCTTATTGTTATCCTCACCCAGTTAATAAATTAAGACTACACTTCTTTGTTGTAAACCCTGTTCATTTGTTCAAGTGTATGAGAAACAACTGGCTAAATAAAAACAAATGATGGCAAATGTTTCTTCTATCCTAATTTTTATTTAGTTCATGAAGTAAAAGATATAGCCAACTTTAAAACAGCTCAATTTTTAACTATAAGAGATTAATATAACTTAGAATCTGATAGCTTTGTTAAATATGGTTTTAAATTAAGTTTTGAAGCACTTGCTCCATCAAATATGGAAAGGCAAAATGTTCATTTAATATACTTAAAACCAACTATTGCATATTAACTTTCAAGCATATCAAGTAATATGGGTTTAAATTGTTAATCGACTTTTATCATAATTTTTTTAATATTGTTATTAACTTTATTAGTAATTTTGTATTTTAACTTTATTTAATTACTTTCATTTGTCTGTATGAAATTTGTAATAAAGTTTTGAAAACAAATGTATTTAGTTATTGTCTTTCTGAAAATAAAATATTATGATTCTAATAGTGTGTGATTTTTTTTTCATTTGTGTTTTATTTTACTTTTTTTGGTAAATTCAGATATAATAAAGTTTGGTTTATTAAATTGTTATGAATTGCTAATATTTAAAATGAAATCAGTTTTAAATGTGAAAAAACAAATCTGTTAAAGTAATTTATTTTTGAATGATTTGGTGTAAAATTTAAATTTTATATTAAAATTACATTTGGAATCAATTAAGTAATTTGAGAAGTAAACAATTATTTTACCTTATATGAAATGCATGCATTACCTACCACTAAACTAAAAAAAATCTAAAAGTTTTAATCATTAATTTTAAGCTTTTAAAAAACGTTTTAACAAAAAGATAAAATGATTTTTAATAAAATAAAATGTCTATTAAAAATAAATGTCTATAAAAAATGTCTATTAAAACAAGAAGAAAACAAATAATAATACCTGAATGCATATATCTAATATGCATTTTGATTCAAATCTTAGAAAATTTGAATGTTATTAAATGGTCAATAAGCTATAGAGGACCTCAAGATTTTCTACCATTCTGTTGCTTTTGTTGACGCTGGGGAAAAATAAATCATCTTGAATTTTATGCAAGAAAAATGTCTTACCATTGGGAAGAATGAGCTATTTTATGAAATAAAAGTAATTAATTTAAGTAATTATTAATGAATTTAAAATCTACATAAATATCAAGGAAGAGGGGATTCTGCTCACGGCAGTCAATCATCCTCACCGTGTGACGTCACAAACAAGTTGTGAGGCCTTGTATTACGAAGGTCGTGAACTGGTTCGGATTCAATGGACTTTACTTGAGGGCAGCACGAACAAATTCATTTACAGGATGACTTGAGACAAAACAATACAGCAGTCAACAGTTAATAACAGCGTAAATACAAGCCTTACGCGCAATAAACACAGACTGCAAAACAGATATCGTAAAACACAGCAAACAGTAAATCGCAGCGAGCTCAATAATACAACGTTAACGACAAACGTAAACATAGCTCACTAATAACTAGCGAGAAAGTAATCCGCTAGTCCAGCGAGACGCTTTTCTTTCGAGAAGAAATTGCTGAAACTACGGCAATCCACCCCTTATATAGCCGAGAGCGTGCGCGCCCAAAAGTACGCGGAGCTTTATGGATGATCCAGCGGCTACCAGACTATTCCTTTCGCCAAACCAACCCGGCTGGCACGAAGCTCCTCGTTAAACGTCGCCAACTTCGGTGTGCTTCGGCGGTGCTCTTCCGCTTGCAACAATACTGAAAGTGTTTCAAAAGAAATTCCGGTTCGCTTTGATTTGCTAACACTATATATATATATATATATATATATATATATATATATATATATATATATATATATAAGATTAAAGTTTATGATTTGAAATGTAAGTTTTTATGAATAAAAATTGATTTTTATCATAAGATTTAAAAATTTGTAAATCGTAGGATCTTAAGGTAATGTTTTAGTATCCTAAAATATTAAAATATAAGAATTTGATTGTTTAAAAAATCAAGTGCTAAATCTAAATCTAATTTAAAATAGTATGTTAGGAGAAGCAAATATAAATGCCAAAAAGTGTGACTTTGTTCATCAAAATTTAGAGTAGCAATATAGCTAATAAAAAACTTATACATTAAAATTAAAACTTAATTCTCAGCTTCATGATTTAATACTTTGACTTTGCAGTTATGACTGGATTTTTGGGGATATTTTGTATTTAATTTCAAGTATACCCCAAACATGAAACGGCATTTTAAATTATTTGGCCTGGAGAGAGGTAATACAAATACATTCATAATAATTATTATAATAATAGAGATTAACCTATAAAACAATTCACCAATAGTGATATATTTTTTGCACCTTTCCTGACAGTAAAATAATTTATTGTCTAATTTTAAATAGTATGAAATTCTAAATGTACTAAAGTAAAAAAAATATATATATATACTTGAAATCAAATGATTTTTAGGTGCATAATATAAAGGAACCAATGAAAAGATAAATTTTTATATTAGAAATGTGTTTTTTTAATTAAAACATCTAAGCAATACATTATTTAAAGTTTTACATCAGCATAAGTTTTGCTGCCTGAAGGGTAGAAGTAAGATTTCAAAAAAGAATGGCAAAAAAAAAAAAAAATCATCTTTAAATTATGTTAACCATTTCATTTAGGTTTAAAATATATAAATGAGTGTTTTTTATATGTATTCAATTGTTCAATATCTATTGTTTGTAAGTTTAAATCTGTAATAGTAATATTCCTTAGATTCAAAATTTGGTATTTGATGCCTTAAAAAAGTGAAAGAAGTTATAAATAAAAATTAAAGCTATAACCGAAGAAAGATAAGTTCGGAAAAATTTTCATGACTTTACTAAATCATAACTCTATTCTCTATTAATGCCTTAATGGAATATACTAATTAATTTAACATTGAAAAATGAAACAATATTCCTTTGGAATTTTAAATTTGAAGTTCTATCAAAATGCTATATTCTCCAGTAATATATATACTGTGAACAAATTATTCCCTTCTTTTAAATATATTATACAAAAATGAGCAAATATTAAAAACAGTATCCTTAATTAAAAAAATCGATTTCTTTTAATATTTGCTTATTTCTGTAGAAAGTCATTAAATCGATATGTTCAGCACTAATCGTATTGCATGAAATAAGGAAGGTAAAATATTCTGATAAAATTTCTGCTTGCCTTCAAACAAACAACAGAAATATTATTTAACTTTTGAATATATCCTCACAACCACATTTACTGAAAATTATCTGGTATAATATAAAAAATTTTAATAAATTCATTAAGAAATTATACTCATATATATATAGATATATACTCATTTACTTTATAATCTTTTTCAACACTCAGGATGAGAGCCCTTACCGGAAAAACAATTAGCATTAAAAATAACAATTTTTGTGAATAAAAAAAGTTGTGATAGTAATAATGATGAGAATAAACTTACTTGCATTGCATGCATGCAACACATTTGGTGAGAATTTGCAGAAGTATACATTTATTATACAAATTTGTGAATCTCAATACTGAATGATTTTAGAGGGGAAAAAATGTGAACCAACTATCATATTTCTTGTCTTTCAGTGCTACAGTAAATATGCTAATGGCCCAATAGCCGTAACAGTCTGTAATAAAATTGTAAATATAATGTTTTACTGAAATTTTTAAAATCCTTAGTCTACTTTCTTAACAGATAAACTTTAATAGATCAAGCAAGATATCAAAAATATACAGGAGGACAAAAACTGTTTTAAGACTGTGAGTTGCATATCCAATAAATTTGAGGATTTAAAATCCTTGAAAATATAATTTTATTGCATTTCTTTTAAGTTTTCTCCATAAATATATGATGAATATTTTTCAGAGTGTTGAAAATTGAAGTATAAAGTTATTTACCTGTTTAGAGAACTAGTAGATATGCGCAATTATTTTTACTTGACATGAAATAAGTCCTCTGTCATATCCATAATTACTAATATTTACCTCACATCATTTTAAATTTAATCACTATTGACAACATTTTTTCTGAAGATGCTTCATACAAGAATTGTCTTTCTTTTTATATGACATTTTTGAAATAAACCAATATTTTCTAAAAGAAAAACATTTTTTTGTCTCCCATTATAACATTCTTTATTTTGACAGGTTTGCATGAGTTCGACATCTTTGTTATAAAAATTTAGTAGAATTTATGAAAAAGTTACAAACTTTAAAATGCCATTGGAACAAAATTTTGCGTAAATATTTCAAATAAATAATTTAATCTAAGGTCAAAAATCCTTTTAAATAAATAAATGTCTATTTGAAGATATAGACAAATTAATATCAGCTAATTGATATTGATAATCTGATGTCAACTAGTTCAATATTTTGTTTCTTTACTATGAACAAGTTCAGATTTTTTAATGTTGTTAAAATAGATTGTAAGTGAAACTAGTGATGCTAAATATCATGTGAATATATATATATATATATATATATAAAGTGTTAATAAATCTAATGTTGAAGTTATGAAAGGGTTAAGCTGCAGAATTGTGTTAAAGTCCTTTTAAATTGAAAAATAAAATTTCCTTTGTATAAAATCTACAGTCGATTTAAATCTCAGCAAAATAACCTAGTGACTAAGCGTGCCAAACATTACAATAACTTACAATTTGTAAACTTATTCTGTAGACAGATTATAACAAAGAGAGGCTCAGCTTTACTGTACGGTCACCCTTGGCGACTTTTTCAAAAGTTGGCCCACGTTCTTTGAATTTTATTGTGATGGCTGCATGGGGAATGTCTGAGGTAAGTGCAAGAATGTTTGGAGAGAATGATGTTATGTGGTATGATGAGCAAGTGAATTTAAGGTATTTGTATGGATTGGATGAAAGGAAAGAGACGTTTGATTTTTGTATGAAAGCGGGGTTGATTGCGAATAGGTATGAATGTCCAATATGTAATAAAGATATGAAATTGGTTGCAAGGAAGGATGTTAGTGATGGTTATGAATGGAGGTGTAAATCTAAGGTGAAAGGAGAGGAACATGATGTTAAAAGGAGTGTGCGAAAGGGTAATTTGTTCTAATTTTTTGATGCTAATATGCCTTACATTTCTTATTTCCTAACATAACCCATAAAAGCTTTGCACTTTTATTTTATTACAATCCAGAAGTTAGTTATTCCTCTCCGCAACTTTTCAGCCATTTTCTAGCTCTGTTTTCATTGGTTCTCGCTTCAAAGTAGCCAAAATGGCGACTTTTGGCGCGATTTTGAAAAATTCGCCAAGGGTGACCGTACAGTAAAGTTCTACCCAAAGAGATATACTCAATTCCAAAATTGAATATAACAAAGAGTTACACAGCTCAGTTTCTCAAATCTAAAATTGAATATGCTTTAAAAATCTAAAATAATTTTAATTGATTCAGAATATTTATACACAGATGTTTATTTTTAAAAACTGCTGGATTTTAACTAATTTTCTTACACTAGACATTTGATAATTTCATTGAATTTTACATTTTTTCAATATCTTATATCGATATAAATTCTAAAATAAAATGCAAGATATTAAACCACTGAAAAGTTCATGGTTCGAGAAGGCTCAAAAAGTCTAAAATGCAATCAATTTAATACAAGAATAAAAAAAATAATCTAAACCAATTCTAAAATTCCATTCACTCAATAAGAGCAACATATAAAAGAATTTGCCATTTTTTAATTCATCTAGATTCCATACAAAAATATTTAACTGGTATTTTTGATACGCCCATTGTATAAGAGAAAATTTGAATTAAATGAATCACACACAAAAAATATGTGAAGTAAAACTTTAATAGTCAAACATACCTCATCACATATACACACAAATAAGTTTTCATTACATGATATGATATAAATCAATTAATAATCATTAAACATAAATCTTTACAATAATGAAGTAATATTTATCTTTAAAAAAATTCTCAGACACAATGAAATATGCATTGTAGTGTAACAATATATTCCGTTAATGCGGGACTGCTACATTCCAGCCTTGCCGCCCCCTGGTGGCTTAAAAGAGAACTCCCTCTAGAGCGAGTCGGACTTTCCTTGAGTAAACAGCTAAATTTATCTTGTCCCATTAATATGCTGCGTAACTGTAAAATTGTTTGTTTTTGTTTATTTGTAATGTAAAACTGTCTATGTTCATTAAATGTTTTAAAGTAAAATTACCCCGAGATTTATTCTTTTTAAGTGCTCAGACAGTAACCATTACAACATACAAATATATTTTCTTTCTAAAAGTATAAAAATGTTTGCAATGCTTTAGTTTTCAGCATATTATAAAATCATTACGAATATGGATTTAAAAGATCTATAATTTTAAACATGCATTACTATTCAATGTAAAAGATTTTTCAATTAACATTTTTACTTTCAAATGAATAATAATAATAATTTTTAAAGCTTTTTTTACAAGTAAAATAATTCTGTAATAAAGGACCATTGTATTAGGTTTCAGCAATAACAAAAACCCTTGGATAACTCCCATAAAAATATTTCATAAGCAAATGATGAAGAATTTATTTGAGTAACAAAGAATAATCTTTGATTCATATTTTATATCTATTGTCAATCAAAAGCATTTTTTAATTGTAGAAATAGTTGTGTATTAGATTTATTATCAATATAAGTTAACTTCCTAAAAATATTTCAGGTAAATAAAGTACGACTTTTTAAATATAACTTGCTTGTTTAATTATCTGAAGAAAAAATGACATTAAAGACTTTATAAGAAGTTATTTTATTAATCAAGATAAATATTAGCTATAATTAACATTTAATCATATGTCTGCTTAAATGACACGGTCAGATACACTAATAGAAATATGTGACGAGTCGTACAAGATTGAAAATACTTGAATAGTGTACAGCTTGCAATTCTTGTATCCATATTAAAATCAATTCATAAAATAATCACGTTTGTAATTGATGGAAAGATAATAGATTTCAAAATTTCAGTTATTTATAAATAAATGAAAATATTTCAATCGCTAATACAAATTAGTAAGGAATTTCGATGCTGCATTTTATACTGTTTCAAAATATTAATATGAACACCCAATAATAACATGTTTTTAATTAAACATATACATTGAAATTTCTGTCGTACTAAAAAATACTTAGAAGTACCTTCAAAATATTTTCAAAAGAAATTACAATTGTATTTAAGATTAATCGAAAGTAACGGTTGCAATAAGATCGTTTTTGATTTTAAATTAATCATATACATGCACATTTCTGTCATACTCATAATTAATCGAAACTAGATTCAAATATTTCCAACACAAACAAAATTTTAGTTAAAATTAATCGAAAAAGAGGTTCTAAACAATCTTTTAGCTCTTAAAAAATACCGGACCCAACCACATCGCTCTTTATGAATAGGCTTAATGGGATACTATTCTGATGATTTTTGCTCGGAGCAGCCCCTAGACGTTGCTGAGTGACAGAATCCTATACACAGAGAAAAATATCCAGAGGTCTCACTTCGAAGTTTGGTAAACGATTGCAGCGCCACCGCTGTTGACGTTGTAATACAGGAACCACAGAGAAAAATATCCTGAGGTCTCACTTCGAAGTTTGGTAAACGATTGCAGCGCCACCGCTGTTGACGTTGTAATACAGGAACTAAGCAAAAGCCGTGATTTTCCAAACGAAACCGACACTCACCGCCATTTTGAGTGTTTTACTTGTTGACGTTAGAATTTGGAAGATTCTTTTTCTACATTTGAAATTATTATTTAGCTTAGATTTATCTTGTTTTATGAATTTTCTCTTTTTTATATGTTTAAATTCTATTTTTTCCTTCCTTGTGTACTGTGTCTTTTATATTTTTAGAATGGATGCGAACGCCGGACCTTGTGTGACTCCGGATAAATCATTGGGAAAATTCTCCTTGGGCCAAATGAATTGTTGTCTTTGTTGCAGAAGTCGGAATGAAGCACCTGGATTGATATTATTCAAGTTTCCTTCGGATGAGAGCAGATATGCTTAATTGTTTTGAAATTAAATATGAAAATAAATAGTAATAAATTTAAATTAACTGATTTGTAGAACATGCGGGATTTCCATTTCTGTTATTGAATAATTGTCCTATTTTGTAAATTTAATTATATAAAATAATATTTTTAGTTATCTTTTATTTTTGTTATTTTTCTTGATGTATTTTAATGGACTTAATGCTTTAAATCTAATGTAGTGGTAGAATGTTTCCTATATTTTTTGCAATTTGCTTTTGTAATAAAGTTCTGAATCTGAATGTTTACTATTTTTCTCTGTGCGCATATCAACTGTAATAGATAATAATATTTTCTAGATATAGTAAATGGTTTTCAGCTTTGAATTGGGATGTGACACCAGAGAATATGCAGTATGTCATGAGGAATGCTAGATTGTGTGACAAACATTTTTCTGAATCTTGTTTCACCAGTTCTTTAAAGCGCAGATTATCAAAATTTGCTCGTCCTCATATTGAAGAAGATTTGCCTTCTGCTTTTGACGATATTTTTTCTTCTCATTCAAATGAGTCCCACAGTCCATCTCCTGCAGCTACTGACCCTACTCAATCATGTTCTACAAATCCAGTATCTCCAACAGCAACATCGTTTAACACAAGTGAGCACCTGCAAGTCACTCCAAAAACAAGGAAAATTAAAAGTTTATTATCAAACAATTCGAAACTAAAAAAAAGACTGTATGGAGAGTGCTCCTCTTCTAATTTATTGGCTCAGTTGAAAGCAAAATTATCTAACAAACCACATTTGTATGAGTTAATAACATCTCAAATACGAATAGCAAAGGGAGACGTTGATTAGCAAGAGAGAAAACGTTTGCTCTTCAAATTTATCTGCATAGGCCAAGTACCTACAAAATTCTTCGGAAATATTTTGTTTTCCCAAGCAAAGCTACTTTGTACAGGTAAATAGATTTTTAAAAATCAGTAATCTATATGTTAATTTTTTTGTGTGTGTATGAATTCAGCAATTCCAGCTGTGTAATGAACATTATTTAAAATTGTAAAAATTGTAAAAAAAATGTTAATTTTTTTGTGTGTGTGTGAATTCAGCAATTCCAGCTGTGTAATGAACATTATTTAAAATTGTAAAAAATTACTACTGACACGAATTGTAAAATTCTATTGATTTTTTAGTTGAATTTAATGCAATTATTACTCATTTAATGCTAGTTATTATTCAGTTTTAGAAGATTATTATATTTGAAACTTACATGTATTTGAATTTAACTGAATAAATCTTATTGAGTGTTTCATGCTTTAAAGTGTTAAAACATTTCTTTGATTAAAATTTCACTGTCCATAATTAATGTAAAGTTATTCATGTTGCAGTATCATAGTTAAGATGAGTCATAATGTTTTTTTTTTTACTGACATAATTTAAATTATTTCAGATATACTTATAATGTTGCCAGAATTTCAGGTTTTTGTCCTAATTTGATAAATTATTTAAAAAAGCAATCAAGTCATCTGAATGAAGAAGATAGGTTGTGCCTTCTTTTAATAGATGAAATGGCGATTAAACAAGGATTGACATATGCAGCAGATTTAGATTCAGTAGATGGTTTTATAAGTGGAAGAAAGGATTTTCAAAAAAAACAACTCTATGCTACTCAAGCTCTCGTTTTTATTGCAAGTGGAATTGCGAAAAACTGGAAGCAGGTATAATAAAAAAAATTCATTTCTATTGAGTATATTTTGTTTGAAAATGCACATAAGTATCTTACTACTTATATAATACAATCTTAAAAGAATAACATTAAATCAAACTTTACAAATCGTACATGTTGCTGTTAATAAATAATAAATTTCTTTAAAAAATAAATTTATTTTAATTTTAGGTATTAGGTTATTTTTTCACTTTCCCTTCTGTGGATATTCCTTTCGAGAAAATAGTGCGAAAAGCAATTGAAACATTGCAGACATATGAATTGGAAGTAGTGTCTATAATAAGTGATCAAGGTTGGGAATTACTAGTTTCTTTATTCTTCTTGTTTCTATAATTTATTTATGATCTAACTACTATTTTAACTTCTTTTTACAAACGTCTATTGCTATATATGAAGAATATTATTTTAGTACTCTTATATAGTTTCCTTTTTTGCGTTATTTCTCTGCTGTGTAAGAATTGTATTTTTACTTGTAAATTCCAGGTCCAAACAATAAAAAGCTATTCAAGGATTTGAAAATTACTAAAGATAAACCCTTCTTTTGGCACAATAGTAAAAAAGGTTTTGCTATGTATGATCCTCCTCATCTCTTAAAATCAGTGCGAAACAACCTAAAGAACCATGGAATATACTTTATTGATATTGTAGCTGGAATTGAGCCTCGAAAATGCTATGCGTCATGGAAAAATATAGAAAAATTATATGAATTGGATTCAAAAAGTGTAAGTAAAATAGTAATTTAGTAATTTTCTGCCTGTAGGAAGTTTACAAAAAAAAAACATATTGAAGTATGTGGACTCAGGAAAATGAATGTAAAACTGGCAGCTCAGGTATAGATTGTCATAATATAATATTTTTCTCATGTCATAATACAGGGTAAGTCAAAATGAATATAGCGATTACAAACGGCTATAAC
>JAOUZG010019110.1:512656-525865 GCA_026289955.1 Argiope argentata | reverse complement strand
ACACACACACACACACACACACACACACACACACACACACACACACAGTTCAAATATGTACAGCGAGAGAGAAGGATAGATAGAGAGAGAAAGCGAAAGGAGAGAACACATACAGAGAGGGAGGAACGAAGAGGGACAGGACACGTATATGCAGAGAAAAAGAGGAAGATGACAGTGAGAGAGAGAGAGAGAGAGAGAGAAAGGGCGAGAGAGAAAGAGGGCTAAGACACACACAGAGAGAGAGAAAGTGAGAGAGAAAACGGGCTAGGACACACACAAACAAGCCCCCCCCCCCACACACAGAGAAAGCGGACTAGGACACACACAAACAAACATACAAGTCCACACACAGAGAGAGAGAGAAAGAAAGGGAGAGAGAGAAAGAGGGCTAGGACACACACAAACACACAAGCAGAGAGAGAGAGAGAGGGTGAGAGAGACAGAGAGAGAGAGAAAGCAAGCATCGATTTTTTTATTATTAGAAGAAATTTGATAATGCACTATGTTTATGTAATAATGTTTTTAATAATTAATAATGCACTATGTCCCCCAACTACAGCGCCCATGAAACGGGAAATTTTGACTAATATTTAATTTTATTTAATTTAAGGTCGAATAAGCTGTCCTTGGTTTCTGACCTGGGGTATGTAGCTACATTTGGGTGAATTTTTCACTTCATAAGCTATTTGTTGTTGTTTAAAATTTGTATCTAGTATACGAATATTACCAATAACCTTTGTGCAAGTGTGGGAATCAATGGTAAATCCATCAGCATACATTGAAACATTTTGATTCTGTGCTCTTTAATGCGAGCAGTTCCGGGACTTTTCAAAACGAAGGCAGCGGAATGTCACTGAATTCTTTTTTCGAACTCTTTCCGTAGGGGGCCGTGCTTCCCCATCGGTGACCTGCCCCTGAGCCCGGACTCCTTGCCATGGCGGGCGTCTGCGTCCTCCTGCTGGCCGTGGCTGCGGCGTCGGTGCGGGGCGAGGCGGACAAGGTCTTCAACATCGGGGCAGTGCTCTCGGTGGGGGAGAAGATCTCGCACTTCATGCAAGCCATAGTGGACGTCAACGAGGACATGAACACGCTGCCCCCCAGGGTCAAGCTGGAGGGGGTCTCTCTGCCCATGGATAGGAATCCTATCAGGACGGCGCAGAACGTCTGCAATCATCTCATCTCTGCGCAGGTGATGTCCAGATTCCAATATTTCATTACTTTTCCTCCTAATTTAAACGGCAATGTAATGTTATTTAATTAATTTGAAAATGTGTTTAAATAATTCAAATTTTTTTACTTATTTACTTAAATTAATAAAACCTGATTATTTAAAATACGTAATTACTTAAATTATTTAAACTTAATTAATTAAAATGCTTAATAATAACTGAAATAACCAACTTAAATAACTTAATAATTTAAATTACCCAAAATGGGTTACTTAAATTAATTAAATTATCCAAATTTAATTATTTTACTTAAATTAACCACCCTTAATTACTTAAATTATCCAATCTTAATTACTTAAATTGATTAAACTTAATTACTTTACTTAACCATTCTTAATTACTTAAATTACCCGATCTTAATAACTTAAATTAATTAAGTTTAATTTCTTAAATTACTTAATTACTTTACTTAAATTAACCATCATTAATTACTTAATTTATCCAAACTTAATTACTTAAATTAATTAAGTTTAATTTCTTAAATTACTTAATTACTATACTTAAATTAACCATCCTTAATTAATTAAGTTACCCAATCTTAATTACTTAAATTAATTATACTTAATTACGTAACTTACTTAATTACTTTACTTAAATTAACCACCTTTAATTAATTAAATTACCCAAAATTACTTTAATTAGTCAAAATTAATTACTTAAATTACTTAATTACTTTACTTAAATTAACCGCCCTTAATTACTTAAATTACCCAAAATTAATTACACAAAATTAATTACTTAAATTACCCAAAATTAATTGCCTTAATTATTAAAAGAATTAATTATTAAATTATTCAAATTAGGTAATTACTTAAATTACTCAAATTACTTAATTACATAAATTACTTCAAAAGAGTGTTTAAATTACTAAACAAGGGCTTTGCATTTAACAATAATAATAACTGTTAATTTAACAGTGTGTTTAGAATGCGACATAGAGTTAAACATTGTCCGCAATAGTAATACATGTCCTGGCTTCAAAACGAAGAATGGAGCAATTTCTCTGAAGTATTTTTAAAAAGTCCGTTTGAATAAATATAGTAGCAATAAATACAATTTATATCCTGCATTTGTAAGATCTTCTATCAGGTATACATGGTAATAATTTCAAGTTTTTTTTTAAAAAAAATCTGCGTTCACCTATACAAGAAAATTTATATCGAATTTATATCCTCTGTGGCATCGCATAATTGCATTTAAAAAAATCATATGAATTGATGTATTTACACATTAGTACAAATTCTCTCAAATTTGGGAAGCTTTGCTACAGATGAAAAAATCCACCATCTGCCATTTAAAAAAAAAATGAAAAAAAAAAAAAACTTTATATGTAAATGTTTCTATAAATAACAGATTCTGCATCTAATTTTTAATGTTTTATATTTGCTCATCACTTAAATTCTTTAAAAAGTCATTATCATTGTATATATCTACCTGTAATTACAAATTTCATATTAAAATAGTAACGCTTTATAGTAAGTGTAAGAGTGGTCACTTGAAATTATTTTTTAAGAAATTATACTATGTAAATGTTTAATCATGTTGCCAAATTTTATACCTAATTCGTACTGTTTTGTGGCAGGTATACGCGGTGATCATCAGTCATCCGACGGCAGGGGAACTGTCTCCAGCTGCTGTCTCTTACACGTGCGGCTTTTACAATATTCCAGTCATCGGCATCAGTTCCAGGGACTCCTCCCTATCAGACAAGGTAACAAATCCATTCTCATCCATCCGTAAGACCACACGTTTCGTAGCTTTGCTGCTCATGTGTATATCGCATTCAGTCCTGGAAATGCCCTCGTCGTCTAAACGAAGTTCAAAACTGACAGTCTGTTCCTAAATAGCCTTTGCATATTTTACGTACTAAACGTTGATGTAACTAAAGTTGCATCAATTTGGCCCCTTATAGATCTTATTTTAGTGATTTTAAAAGATCAGTTTTTAAAGCTAAATTGTTGATAAAACAAGTAACGTTTTGTTTTGAATATTTTCAAGTGAGAACTTGATGTTGTTTTGGATAGGAGGTTTTGATGTCTACGAATTTGAAAGCAAGAAATATTCGTTTTTTCATTGGTAGATAGCGAGTCACCTGAACCATGACATTTGAGGTTTGCTTTACCAGTACTGTTTGAGATATTTAATTAAAGTTACTATCAATTGCTTTTTGTTTGTCGTTTCTTTAAATTGGTGTCATTTTCCAGTTTGTTTATGATTTCTTATTTTTAAATAATTAATCTCACACTCAGAAGATTATCGGTTTTTTTAACACCCTTTCAGTTTTAACAATTTTGTAAAACGCGACTTATATTTATTCTTTAGTGATATAAACGCATTCTTAATTACTGTATTTCTCAAAATACTGTAAATATTAGAATGCAATTTTAATATCAATCTGCATTACGCTTATTTGATTTTACCACATATACAATAGCTCCCGGGAATAGTCAAAATTTCTTCAAAATAATTTGTTTTTTTACTCATGTCAGAACATGGTGTTATTTTGGAAAGGAGGTTTGTGGTGCCAACAAAAATCCGTTGGAGAAAAATAAAAAATCCCGTAGGCGAAAAATTGAAATTTTATTATCTGCACGAGCATCTCAAAAAAAAATCAACTTTTAATAAGACGTTGCCATTGCATTTACAAAAGCTCTGAGTTTTTAAAAAAGTTAATGACTACAACAAATAAAACCTAGAAAAATGTCATTTTGAGCACGTGATTATATGAAATGAAATAAATAAGAAATGTGATATATTTTTTAAACAATCAATGCAAGACAAAGTTTTTTGGGTCGTTGGCAATACTAAAGTGACTCATTCGATGAAACCATTAAAATGAATAAAAATATAATTTAACTAGCATGAGAACGTGGAGTTTGGCCTTTCAAGAAATTATATTCTGACATGATACATTGAAATATGCATAGCAGATTTCATTTTAATCTTTATTTTATCTTAAAATCGGGCGAGCTCCAAAACTTTGTTTGCCCGCTGAAAAAATTGAAACTGAAAGTTTAAAAAATTATCTTTGGAGGGACAGTGAGAGAAGTTTCGTAATTTTTCAAATCTGTTTAAACTGGTTAATGATTTAAATTAATTAAGACAAATAATCACTTAAAAATATTAATGTTCTCGCATGATAATTTGAAATTTGCGACCATAGATTTCATTTTAGTTTTTATTATTATTTTATGTTGTGGTGGAATGAAGGTCATTATGATCCGTACTGAATAAGCAAAAGGAACCATGTTAGTCATTCGATGACGTATTAGAAATAGAACTATGTTATTATGCCACTGCGAGGCAGTAATTTAGTAGGAAGGGGGAAATAACTAATATAATGATAAAGAGTCCTAACAGATAATTATGAGCATAGATGATAAAAATATGCTACAGATGATAAGAATTGGAAAAAAGAGTAATCAGATTAATGAATGCTAATTATGAGAATGGTGGTTATGAACTGTGAATATTAAGGCATTAGAAGAAAAGCGACTAACTCATCATTTGCAGTTGCGACTACATATTTCCCACAGGTTGTGTTGCTCTATCTGACTGCATACTTATTTAGAACTATGTTATTATATCCGCATTTAACGACCATCTGTATTACTGGAATATTAATTGTGTGTAATTACATTTAAATCTCTGATGCATAACTTTCGTTTTATTCACTTCTTTTAAAAATATTTCAAAAACTAAATTGCAACAAATAGTAGAGCCTCATTATTTTAATTATATACATGTATATTGTTACAGGAAATTTAAAATCTAATTGGTGTTTATACGGTGCAGAGAGTCCAACAAACCTAACAATGGACAAAAACTCTTTATCCTATATGACAGCACAAATTAACAGCAGCAAACCACAGAAAAAGGACTTGCAATTAAAAAAAACACACAAGCATCAAATCGGTCATAAACAACTAAAATAGCACACAGAGAACTCGCTTAACTATTCGCTTGAACTGAATTTACTTCAACTTCTCTCGTTATATAAAATAACTTTTCAAGGCAGTGTAAAGTAGATTCTAGAACGATATCATATCTTTTCTCTTAATCGAGATGTCGCCAGTATCTGTAGTAAGGTTAAAAGTTAACGAAAAACCTTTTTAAAATTTTTATGTAGACGTGCTTTTTCCATCTGATTATAACAAAAATTTGATGCGGATGTACATGGTAGTCGCAAAATAATATACTAAATTTAATAAGTGCGTTTTTCAATTTTCGCGTTTATATATTTCTGATAATATTGAGATAAATACAATCCCTTGTTGTATTTATCTCAAAATATGGCAGATGTCTCCACTAAAGATGCCAAATATGTGTATCAAATTTTATATATCTGCTTTCTTTATTTTAAAATTATTGTGTTAGCTTATATTCGAACAACAAGACAGACAAAGTTCCTCTTACCGGATTTTATTCTAACTTTGATATAAATTTACAAATTTTTTGCAAAAATAGGATATCAAAATTCATCTATCTAGCGTTTCTAAATTTACGTTGTCTCAGACAGGTGGACAGAAATTTCTAAAAATGTGTTTTTCGAACTGAGGGAGGTCTAAAATAAAGAAATTACCCAAAATGTTGGTCTTTTTGACGATAGTAATTTCACTACATTTCGCATGCCAGAAAGTAATGAGGAGGATTAATTCCTTTATCCACTTTAAAAATTAAATTATTTTTTTATCTATATATATTAATAAATTTCCACATTTTTGACTATATAATGCATTTTTTTAAATCATCGCATCCTGTGCATTACATTTCATGCCTCTAATATCGTTTAGAGATGAATTGCTTCATTCAATTCAGATATCTAACGATCAATTGATTTGAGAGGTCAGTTCTTTTATTGATCTTTACAAATTAAGAAATTTTCTTTTTTAGATCTTTAAAAGCAAAGAGAAGTTAACATTTTGAGATAGTTGTACAATGTAAAATAAATTTTATGAATGTTAGTGGTCACACACACACACACACACACACACACACACACACACACACACACACACACACACACACACACACACACACACACACACACACACACACACACACACACACACAGCCATCGAATTTGTCATATACTGTCGCATGTGACTATTACCGTTTCCAAGATTCTTCCGAATCATTTGATTTATTTATTAGAGTGATAATGAGTTTTGTGCTTGATTTGAAAAGATATTTAATATTTTAGGATGAATGAACAATGAAAGGTAATTTAATTATCCAGTCCAAAGAATAAATTTACTTTTTATCTATTAAGAGAAAATAATTTAAGAGTATTAGTGGTAGCATATATATATTCTTTCATTGAAATTTGTATATTTTATTCTATATTATTCCTAATGTTTCCGAAATTATTCCAGATAATTTATTTTACATTTTAGATAATAATAATTTTTGAGCTTCATTTGCAAAGATAAATTAATATTTTAGAAGGAACCAGCAATGAAAGTTAATTTGATTATCCACTCTAGAGAATTAATTTACTTTTTATTTATTAACAGAAAATAATTTAACAGTATTAGGGGTAGCATATACTTATTTTGTCATTGAAATTGGTAAATTCCACCCTATATTATTACTAGTGCTTCTGAAATCTTTAAAGATCCTTTATTTTACTATTTAGACAATAATAATCTTTGAATTTGATTTGCAAAGACAAATTAATATTTCAGGAGGAATAAAAAATGAGAGCTTATTTTACTATTAATACTAGAGAATTAATTACCTTTTCAGCTAATAAGAGGAAAAAATTTAGGAGTATTAATGGTAGCATATACATATTTTTTTTTCATTGAACTTTGTATATTCCCTCCTATATTATTACTAGCGTTTTCGAGAACATGGTAAATAATTCATTTTATTATTTGGATAATAATAATCTTTAAACTTGATTTGCGAAGATAAATTAACGTTTCAGGATGAATGAACAATGAAGGTTCATTCAATTATCTTCTCTTGAGATTTAATTTAACGGCGCCTCTCTTCTGATTCGCGCTACGTCAAATAGAAGAGTCTCCCGGCCGCTGTGAACGCTCAGTCTATAAATAGACCTCGAATCTCAACACAGGTCTTCCCTTCCCCTTCTGGCAGGGTGCCAAGAAACCGGACATTGTATTGATTCTCTGAGGTTGTCATGGCGACGTTTCATTTTGCTCCAGGTTTTCAATTTCCTCCGCATCCTCTGTCGGTGGGAATTGGAAGAGATTTTTCTGCCGGAAGAATTGGAAACGGATATCTTTCCGCATATTTTCATACATTTTTCACTCATAGTAATGACGTCATTATGGTTAAGTGACGTTGCAGTAACGCCACATGTTTAACAGCTGATACAGTCAATTCCTATTTTGAGGTAGTCAGGATTTTTTTAAAATTTATTTATTTTTTTATTCATTGCTATTTTCCGGAAGGAAAAAAATTACCGCAAACCTCAGTTTTCTCAAAAATTACTGCAAACTTAAGAATTTTAAGAAAAGAAAGAAGATTAAAAGATGGATGATTTAAAGAAAATTGTCAAATTCAAATGTTCATCAGTAGTTAACAAAATAGGACCTACTACATAAAATTTAATGGAAAGGTCTTAACAATTTTTCTTACTTTTGAACCGTCATCTGATAGCATGAATGACTCCTAACCCACCATCTTTTCCCCAAACTCTAGTGGTAAGGCAATGGAGTCTTGATGAATTAAGCTTATACAAGGTGCATAAACAAAGAGATATTTCACGTAATTGAATCTCTAATATGTCGATAAGCTCGTCCTTTGGAACTTCATCAGATAATGTGAATAAGACCTGAGCCTCTATCCTTTTATCAAAATTTTGCAGTGCGCTAGTGTATGAATATTTGGGTCTTGAAGAATTAAGCTTACGCAAGGTTTATAAACAAAGAGGATATGTCACCTAATCGAATCCCAAATATGTTGATAATTTGGTGGTTTGGAACCGTCATCAGATAATGCGAATAAGATCTGCAACTCTATCCTTTTACTGAAATTTAGCACTGTTCTAGTGAATGGATATTTGAGTCTGGAAGAATTAAGCTTACAATAGGCTCATAAATAAAAAGAATTTTCAATAAATCGAATCTCTAATATGTTGATTAAGATAAGGAGATCACAGATTGTAAGCTTGTTCAGCATTCCCTCCAATTACTGAGTCTGTAAGTCTTTAATATTCTTACAGGATGTTACAATATGGATGTTTAATATGGTAACGTTCATATACTGTAAAGGGCCTGTAAATTGGGTCATGACGTAAAAATTCTTACAGTATATTACTGTATAATCACAAAGTATAATTTTGATTTATTAGCATTCTTATGCTGTAAAAAACTTGTTAATTGGGCCATGACGCAAAAATTCTTACAGGATATTACCGTAGAGTCACAAAGTATAATTTTAATATGGTAATCTTCATATGCTGTAAAGTACCTGTAAATTGCGTCATGACGCAAAAAATTCTTGCAGGATATTACTGTATAATCACTAATTATCCTTTTAATTTGGTAACGTTTATATGCAGCAAAGAGCCTGTAAATTTTGTCTTGACGCAAAAATTTTTCCAAACGTATCACAGGGTAAAAATCATAGGGTCTAGCTTTATGAAATTCAATACCTAGTACTACATTTTTAATAGTAAGTAAAAGCATTTTAATTATCAAATTGATGTATCTTGAATAGAACTATGGTAGGAATTTTCAAAATTTCAATTAGGCATTTAATGAAGAAGTAATCACAATTTTATCATTTTTGTTCTGCATAACATAAGAAATATTATTGCCCAAAAGTCATTCTTACAAAAATTTCAAATTCAAACAAGTAGTTTTTATAATGATACTAATTTTATTTTAGAGGCAATTTTTCTCTAATTTTAATAACCGAAAAATATTTTTAGGTATATTTTACTTTTATTGTTTTAATTATAGGATCTACTTACCTTATATTGTTTTATTTATAGGAGCTTTTTATTGTTTTAATTATAGGAGCTTTTTATTGTTTTAATTATAGGAGCTTTTTATTGTTTTAATTATAGGATCTATATTTAAGAAAGTTTGATATGTATGCACATTATCATACCTATATAATTAGGTAACAATAAAAAAACAGCATAAAGAAAGACGAATTTAACATTTTCGAATGAGGTAATTTGAAGGTAGAACTCTCAACATTAGAACTATAAGTTTGCCAACAATATTTATTTATTTATTTTTTATACTTTTGATTTAAATGACAAATAACAACCGGCTTTCTGGCACAGAGGTGGCGCGTCTTCATCGTTTTTTTGTGAGTCCCGTTTCGGACATGGTTGTTCTGTGTTCTCTCTGTGAGATGTATGAATCTGCCCCCCCCCCTGTAAAAAGGGGTCGTGAAAGCGTGTTTGTGTGGGATTCATCCTCATATGAGCTAGAAGTTAGTCTTCTGCCTTCGGGTGCTCAGGGATTCATACCCTCAGAAGCTACTGCAGCTCCTCTTTTCGTGGTAAAAAGCGGACACGACATCATCAAGGAACAAATTTTTGATTTTAATGACAAAAAACTGTATAATAGACAAAAATAGGATATTTTATAAAATAATGTTAATGCATGTGTAAATTCGTGCCACCTTACATAAGTTTAAATGTTCTAAAAATTGAGTATTGTATGTTTTAATTGTAAACAGAGAATTAATAAAATAACGAGATTCTTCTTCTCTCAAACATAAATGTTTTATTATACAATATAAAAATTTTTTTATATGAGCTTCATACCAGGGAAACGAGCGGACAATATTCAATTTGAATTTTTTGCCTTTGACTAATTGGATGCAAAATTTTATTTATGCCTATACAACTTGGAGTCAAGGTCGCACTCAAAAATGTATTCATATTGCTTATTATATTCCCGATTTATTTTGTTTACATCATTATTAGCAAATAGAAATGGCAACTATTGTACGAGTGCATGATATGATATTACCTGTGATCATGCAGACAATATTCGGCACAAGTTATAATCCCTTTCACAACATCTATGAATTTTATTGAACGATTTTTTTAATAAAGAGATATTTTAAAGATGTTTTTGTTGGGGAACTATGCTCTGTAGAAAATGGCAACTGCTACACGATTGGCAACTGTTGAAAATGGCAACTGCTGGCATGATTTTGCATGTGAGCATGCAGACAATATTTGGCAGAGTTATAATGCGCTTGACAGGCAACATTTACGAATTTAATAGAACGATTTCTTCAATAAGGAGATGTTTGAAAGATGTTGGATTTTAGAATTTCCGAGAAATGAAAACCTTTTAGTTTTCCTCGTCTTAAAAAGAGTGCCCCAAAATCAATGCAAGATTTGAATTTTGTCGTGTTTCTTCCAGTAAAGTGTTGGTAACCCTATTAAAAACAACCATTTGACGGCTGATAGTTCAGGGTTAGTAAAAATGGAGCGTTACGCGATAGAGCAAAGTGTTAAAGCAAGTTGTGAATTAAATAAAAAAATACAGCCTTTTCTTTAAATTGTTATATTTTTACTAAATTGTAAAGTAAACAAAATAGGATTATGTATGGAATAATACATAGGGAAAATTTCCGAGGACCATTTTGCATAAATATGGCAGAATTTCCTTTAGAGAGCATTGAATTTTTTCCTTAAGTGTATCGTGCTTGTGGATTTGTTGTCATACACCTTTGAGTTCAAATAACCCTTTAAAAAAACCCAATGGTGTTAAATAACACGATCTAGGAAACCCATTCTTAAATTTCTGACCACAATACTTTAATTACTTTTGGAATATTGTTAACCAAGGAAAACACACTATTACATTGTATAACACTCCATTTTCAATCACCCTGAGCTATCAGTGTCAAATAGGTTTTAATGTAGTTACCAACACTTAACTGTATAAATGGTGGCAAATTCAAATTTTTTGTTTATTTTGGAACATTTTATGTTAAATTGTGATACTTGAAGCAACGAAAATGCCTTTGAAAGGCAAATTGAATTTTAGATCAATAAAAGTGGGATTCCATTCAGTTTCGAAACTGTAGTACCATCCTGCAAATGATACAAGTGAATTCAAAAGAATGGAATAATTTCTTTAATAAAGAAGTATCAATCTAAGAAGTAGGATTTTGCGATTTCTCAAAACTGATGATACTCTATATTTCCTCTTCAAATTATATTAAATTTCGTTGCTTGAAGCAAAAGTGTATTGTAACTTATTTGACAGAGAGAAAATTTCAATTAATGTTAAGGCTCTGTTTAACGTAATGTTTGCTATGATTCTCAACATTCTTATAATGATGATGTGCAAATTTATTACAGAATCTACACACGTCTTTCATGCGCACCATTCCTCCATACTCTAACCAGGCGGACGTGTGGATCGAGATTCTCAAATTTCTCAACTACAAATGCGTCACTTTCATCCACAGCTCGGACAACGACGGACGCTCCACTCTGGGCAGGTTCCAGAATTTGGCAGACCAACCAGGCATCAAGGTGAGCAATTCCATCAAACATTACTTCTTGAACTCATCAACAGTGCCTAACTATATCACATACCAAACATATTATACTCAAACATACATATCCTTCAGGATATCCACCCTAATCATGGTTGAATAGCTAACCTAACACAAAATGTTGCAGATCAAAGAAGTATTAAGGTGAGCAATTCCATCCAACACTACTTCTTAAATTCATCAACAGTGCATAACTGTACCACATACCAAACATGATAAACTCATACATACATATCAGTCAGGATATCTACTCTAATCATGGTCGAATAGCTAATGTCCTCAAAAATTTTGAAGATCAAGTAGGCATTGAGGTAAGCAGTTCTATCAAACATTACTTCTTAAACTCATTAAAGGTGCATCATTATATCACATAACAAATATGATAAACTCAAACCTACAAATCCGTACAGGATATCCACCCTAATCATGCTTGAATTGCTAACCTCCCCCATAATTTTGCAGATCAAACAGGCATAAAGGTGAGCAGTTCCATTAAATATTAATTCTTAAACTCATCAACAGTACCTCACTATACCCCATACCTAACATAATAAGCTCAAAAATACATATTCATCAGGATATCCACCCTATTAATGACAAAATAGCTAATCTCCAAAGTTTTGTGGAGGAAACAGGTATCAAGGTGAGCAATTCCATTAAACACTATTTCTTAAACCCATCAATGGGGCATCATTATATCACATAGCAAACATAATAAACTCAAACATACAAATCCGTACAGAATATTTACCCTAATTATGGTAGAATAGCTAACCTCCAACATTTTGCAGATCAAACAGGCATCAAGGTGAGCAATTCCATCAAAAATTACTTTCTAAACTCATCAAATGAGTATCATGCTACATACCAAACATGATAAACTCCAACATACATATCGGAACACTCTAATAGGGGCCGAATAGCTAACTTCCAGAATTTTTCAGATTAAACAGGCATCAAGCTTATTGATACCTGATCAAACACGCATATTGCTTTCTTAATTCCACAACACTGCTGCAGTACCATATATCAAGCACAGTTATGATAAAACAGCTATTCCGTTAGAATTTAGTAAAAAAAGGATTGACACACTAACATATTAAATAAAAAAACTTTTATACTGGTAAAATTTAACGAATTAGGAAATTTTAAATCTCAGGAATTTAAATAATTTCAGTGTCTGTGTCTGTGAACATAAATAAATCCTTAGAACGCATTAATTAGCTTAACAAGTGAATTCCAAAGCATTATAATTTATAAGTTTTATTCAAATAAAAGAGTGAAATGAAATAACCATAAAAGATTCCCTTCCTTAGCTTGTTAATCCAATCAGATCATTGAATAACTCCTTAATATTTGTGACATAATCACAGAGGAATGCCACGTAAAATAGGTAACCATAAATGATCCCATTTCCTTTCTTGTTAAGCCATTCAGATCATTGAATAACTCCTTAATACTTTTG
>JAOUZG010019110.1:490794-512646 GCA_026289955.1 Argiope argentata | reverse complement strand
TCCTTAATACTTTTGATATAATCTCAGAGGAATGCCAAGTAAAATAGGTAACCATAAACGTTCCCATTCCCCTTTTTGTTAAGCCATTCAGATCATTGAGCAACTTTCTTTAATACTTGTGATATTATTCATAGAGGAGTGTTAAACAAAGTAAATAATCATAAAAGATCACATTCCCCACGTAGTTAAGCTATTCAGATCACTAAATACTTTAATACCTTTCTTTAACTCATGTGATATAACTGAATATTATAAATACTGACATTAATTACAAAATGGGTTATTATCAAACAATATACTCTTTCTACAAAAAATGGCTCCTTCATTGGAATTGAGATTAACACAACCACAACACTATTTCTACATCCAATGTAAAAGCGACACGCTCAAGTACTTGGAGCAGTTTTCGAATCTATGCATTCATGGAACCGTGAGACAACGAAAGCAGATAAACAAAGATTTTAGTTTATATAAAACGGTATAACATAAATAGATATATTAACTACGGGTAACGGCCTGGCTTTCCGACGCAGAGGTATCACGTCTTCCTCGTGTTCTGGGAGTCCCGGGTTCAAGTCCCTGTTCGGGCATGGCTGTTATTCTGTGTGTTATGTATGAATGCGCCCCCCTCCCTGTAAAAAAAGGGGTTGTGCAAGCGAATGTGGTGAGTGTGTAGCTAAGTCGTACTCTTGGCCCTTGTTGGCGCTACTTCAAAGACAATAGATGCTCCTTTCGGCTTAAATCTACTGCTGTATCAGCGGAGGGCTTGTCCAATAGGACAAGTGCCATAAGTAACAACATATGATGGAAATTATCCCAGAACAATTTTACTTCTCTCAAACGAGAAATTTTTGAAACGTGAGATCATCGCATTTTTATGAATAAATTATCTCATAATTGAAATTGCTTTCAGCTTATGAAAGGAAATATAAGATAAGATAAGTTAAAGGCACCGTAGAAAGAAATAACAAGGGAAAAATATGAAAATGAATAAATAAGCTGGCGAGAATTAGTTGTAAATAAATAATTCTTTTTTTTATAGGTTGAAGACATTATTGAGTATGAAACGGGAATCACGGAGATAAGTCAGAAACTGGAAGAAGCTCAAGGTCGTTATTGCCGCGTTTTCATTCTTTATGCAAGGTGAGAACGATAACATTCTTGATTATTCCGCTCTCTTTCTTTATTGTTTATGTGGAATCTAAGGCTTAGTGGGAAGATACTCTGGAAAGTAAAGAATGTTTAAGTAAATTTAAAGTATCTGATTAATTTTAATTAAAGCTCAACTTTAGAAATAGAAATATTTTCGAATATTTGGTTTAAAAAGATAGAAAAAGGTATATATGAAATGAAAATATGCTAGTTAAGTGGAATGAAAAAAAGATGAAAAAAAGATTAAAATGAAAATCTGCTATGCATATTTCAATGTATCACGTTAGAGCATCATTTCTTGAACGGCCAAGCACCACGTGCTCGTGCGAGTTAAGTTATATTTTTATTCATTTTAATGGTTTCATTGAACGAGTCACTTTAGTATCGCAAACGATCCAAAAAACTTTGTCTCGAATTGATTGTATTAAAAAAATATCACATTTCCTATTTATTTCATTTCATATAATCACGCTCTCAAAATGAGATTTTTCTAGGTTTTATTTGCTGTAGTCATTAACTTATTTTTTTGAATCAGAGCTTTTATAAATTCAATAGCAACGCGTCGTTAAAAGCTGATTTTTTGAGAAGCTCAAAAAATCAGCTTTTTTGAGAAGCTCATGCAGATACCTACGGATTTTGTTGACGCCAAAAACCTCATCATGTTCTGACATAATAAAAAAAGAATGTTGCTTGAAATTTTATTTTTTTTGTTGCTTGCAATCTATCCATGTCAATGCTTGTCCTCATGGCGAAGCACACTAAGAATTATAGTTATTTATTAGTTATTTAGTAAATAACCTTTATTTTTATGCCATAAAAATATTGTTAATTTGATTTTAATGAGAAAAAAGTTATTTTAGATCTTTATTATAAAATTTTAATCATGCGACAGTATTTTTTGGTTATATTAGCATGACACACACTCTTTCAGTTTCATTTCATTTATCAATAACCAATGAAGAATATATCATGTCTTACAGCACAGAAGATGCCGAAAGCATCTTTAGGGAAGTGGAAGCCTTGAACATGACGACCCCTGGCTACGTTTGGATTGTGTCAGAGCAAGCACTTCTAGCTCCAAATAAACCCGATGGTATTGAATTTTTTTGAAAATTTTACTTCATTTTAATATTTTTTGAAGCAGTAACCGTTTCCAAATATAATAACTTAAAAGCAATTTTCATTAAATTGACTTGTGTAACCTGCCACAAAAAATCATTATCAATTTACTTGACATTTTTACAACGATTTTTTTGGGGCCAGAATGGCCTGGTTGGAAGAGCGTTGGACTCATCCTCCTTAGGTTACGGATTCGAAGCTCACCGCTGAAAAGATTCCCCGAGTGTGTGGCGATTGGCGCTCGTTAAATCTGTTCGTGGTCGCAAAGTCCTCCATATCGAGAGTAATATCACTGGGGGTACTGGGCCAGGGGTGATCGTTCTCTGTTCCAGGTCTAAAAAGAGTTGTGGCGTGTATGTAGGTAAGTCGTACTCTTGGCCCTAGATGGCGCTACTTGTAAAACAAGAGACGTATATTTCCAGCTTAAAATCTGCTGATGTATCAATGGGGCCTGTCCATGGTAATTGCCATAAGTAACAACAACAAGGATTTTTTAAATCTATATTTTGTTCTTGATGTCCAAAATATAAATAAAGAAGCAATAATTCTTTTTTCTGGATATTTATACTTAATAATATCTTCTTCAATTTTTTTTTTATGATTATACCGTGAACATAGTAATGATCGTTCATTTCTATTAGGTTTGTAATAATTATCAATTTTATTTCAATGAAATGTTTAGAAAACCTTATATCAGAGAAAAGAGTTGAGCCTTGAACATGAAAGTAGGAGATTGGGATTTATAATATCAAAGGCTTTTATTCCCAGTTTCCAAATGAAGTTTCATTCAGTTAACAGTTAAAAAGCAGAGAATTGAGCCTTGTTATGTATAATAAGTTTTTAAATGTCATTGCCCTAATCCCATAGAAAAAGTAATTAATTAAGTAAAAAAATAATCCTACTTCTACTTTCAATGATGTTAGGCGATTTATTTTCAACTCTTAGAATTCGCTTTCAGAGTTTTTTGCTTTTACTCGTTTGACATATCATTTCACCAAACCATCCCTGTTGCGGTGGAGGCAAAAGATGCAGATATAAAGATCATTCTGGGACTTCATCCTTGGTTTAATGATTTCTCCAACAAACATGTTGCCTTATTGTTTGAAGTCTTAATGCTTGTTACAGATGATCCACTGTTGTCTGAATTAGCCTTGATAGTTCTTTACTTGTACTCGTTTGGAATAGCATTTTGACAAATCAGCTCTGTCGTGGTGAAGGCAATAGTTGCAGATATGTAGATACTTCTGGGACTTCATCCTTGATTTAATGATTTCTCCAATAAACTTGTTGCCTTCTTTTTCGAGGTCTTAATGCTTGTTACAGATCACCCTCTGTTATCTGAATTAGCCTTGATAGTTCTTTGCTTGTACTCGCTTGGCATATCATTTCGTCAAATCATCACTGTTGCTGTAGAGGCAAAGATGCAGATGCATAAATATTTCTGGCCTTGATCCTTGATTTAATGACTTCTCCAACATAATTGCTGCCTTCATGTTGGGGGTTTTAATGTTTGTTTCATATCACCCACCATTGTCTGAATTGACCTTGGTAGTTCTGGTTCGTTTATATTCTGTTGCGGTGGAGACAAGAGCTGCATATATATAAATCTAATATAAATACTTCTGGACTTTTTTCCTGATTCAATGACTTCTCCAATATACTTGTTGCCTTCTTGTTCGAGGTCTCAATGCTTGTTACAGAACACCCTCTGTTGTCTGACTTAGCGATTACACCCTTGTATTTTATGCCAACTTGCTCGAAATCGCAAATACTGTTACAGAAAAGCTTCATTTTATTGCCAAATTTAGAGTCTAGCCTATTGTGTTTATTGCTGACTTTTCCAATTCATAAATGTAAACGCATCAATGTATACCACTCTCTGTATTTAATCCGTTTTAAGGATATAACCTGATTTAGATATACCACTGATAGAGATGTACTAGATAGATGTAGTGATTTATAAGATAGTGTGAGTTTCCTTGCTTTTTCATTGCACCAGAGAATACTTCAGGTATAGACATGATAAGTTGTCATTTAAGTAAGTAAAGTTCGACGTTGAAAATACAATAATGACAATATTACTCTTCTATACAAATCGCTAATGATGGCATTACTTCTGGATGGATGGTCAGCGCATGTTTTTTTTATAATGGGACTATTGAGTGTTGACCATTGATCTTGAATATTGCCATTCGTGGTGATTAGACCTTTTCACTTACGTCGCAGACTAGGGCAGATTAATTGTTTACAGTTACATTGCTTGAATTTGCTCATTAACAGAACCTTAATTGTACTTTATTTCATGAATTAGATTTTATAAGTTATCAATTTCAATGCGCCTTATGACAATCAGAAAATTTTAAAACATACCAAAACATGAAATAAAATTAAAATCATAACGGCGATTACAAATAAAGCAATTTCCTAACTCGAGTCAAATAAATTCAAATTTCCTGGAATAGTTTAAACAGTCTTGGAGTCATTTGACGAAATCAGAAAAAATAATTATTTTACAAATAACTTCCATTTTGGTAACTTTTGGCATAATTCTAAAGTACCTAATGCAACTTTCTAGAAATGAAGACAAAACATTTAATGGTCTAAATTTCATGAGACAAAGGAGACAGCATTGCGTATGTGGACCTCTAATATGCAAAGGTTATAGTATTTACTTATATAGTCAAAAGATAGTTAGTAGTTCTTTACTGTTATTTGCTGTAAAAGGGTCAAAATTCGTTTGGCAAAATCAGATAAAATATTTATTTTGAAAAAAAATTCCACATTGCGGTACAAATTTTCTGGTATAATTTTAAAACACAAAATGCAACTTTTCAGAAATGAAGTCAAAACATTTAATGACTTAAATTTTATGAGACTAAGGAGACAGCATTAAGTATGTGGACCTCTAATATGAAAAGGTTATAGTATTTACTTATATAGCTAACCTATTGTTAGTAGTTCTTTATTGTTATTTGCTGTAAAAGGGCCAAAAGTCGTTTGACAAAATCAGATAAAATAATTATTACATAAATAAATTCAATACTGCGCGACTAACTTCTAGTATAATTTTAAAATACATAATGCAACTTCCTAGAAATGAAGACATTTAATTTTATGATACAAAGGAGAGAGGATTACGTATGTGAACGTCTAATATGAAAAATGTTACAGTATGGTACTTCTCCGTTAGCCAGGCGCAAGCGAAAAATCGCCAAATATTGTAGAATTCCGTTGACTGTTTTGTCATTCGCTTCGTTTGGCGACTCTACTTTCGTTTGGTTAACAATTGGCGATATTTGCGCCCGGCTAACGGAAAAGAAACAGTATTTACTTATATAGTCAACAGTCTTTTAGTAGTGTTTTAGTGTTTGTTTCTATAAAAGGCTCTTTTTTTACAGGTGTGATTGGTTTGAAACTGGTAAACGCGACGGACGAAGAGGCCCACATCAAAGACAGCGTGATGGTCATCGCCAGGGGGTTTCGGACCCTCTACTACAACTCGTCTTTCAACATTCAGCCCGCACCCAACGACTGCAGCAAGCACGACCCCGTCTGGGAGACAGGGCAGAGATTCATCGGGTAAGAGACAGGAAACACCAGTTGGTCGTTAAACGAAGCAACAGAGTAAATAAATAACATGCATCTCAAAATAAAATCGATTTCAATGCATAAAAAATCTGCAGTTAAAAAGTTGGTTAGTGATATTTTGAGGCAAAAGGAAAGGGGGTACTGAAAAAGTAACATTGTTTATTTTAGAATTCGATATAGAAATGTAGTCATGATTCCGAAAGTACATCATAAAAGAGTTGTTCAAATAAGTGGTGGCCGATATAGCACAAGAGGATGAAGCAGAGCATAAAGCAGGGGTGAAAATTGTCGATCGCGACCGACAATTGAACAGTAAAGACATTTTTGATTGGCCGCATTTCTAAGATCAAAGACACGCATACTAAAACACACTTATGTAAGGAACACCGACAAAAAATTTCAAAAATTATTCTAATGAGTTGTTTTAAAACGAGGTGTACATTAAACAAAGAGAAATATAACTACGAGAATAACAAAACGTCACTCAGAATTCAAGGGACATTTTCAAGAATGTACTACATTAGAACCAGTAGTTACATTCCTGTGTTACCCATTTTGCAATGCTGATGTGTAATATATAATACAGTAATATTATTAATTATATATAGATGTATTCAAAATTGGCAGATAGTATGTAGCCTAAGTCTTCTACTAATATAAATAAGAGAATAATAAAACGTCACTTAAAATTCGAGGGATATTTTCAAGAATTTATTAGACTAGAACCAGCTGCTACATTCATAGGTTATCCATTTGGAAACTTTGATGTGGGAGAAATTACTGAAAATATAAATTATATATTCTCTTGATCTGTTTGGGGAAAAATGAGTTTTTCTCTTTCAAAACAGTAAAAATTTAAAATCGCAGTTTAGAGCCTAAGAATAATTTTTCGAATCTAATGGACGAAGTAATCCGAATTTTTAAAAAGTTGCACATCATTTAACATCGTTTTTTGGATCTACCTGCCATTATGAATCTGAATTTTAAATAATAAATATAATTAAGACAACATTTCATTATTGTCTCAAAGATGACCATTTAGAATCTAGAACAATAGTTGTTAATTGTTATATACCGAAATATTCAAGATTGGTGGAGAGTATGTAGTATGCAGACTAAGTCTTCTAACTATAACTTCAAAAACTAGCTTCAGATAAAATGATGTATTTCCTAATGTATTTGTCATTGTTTGATATCAAATGCATCATTTGATGTTATTAATTTTATGGTTTTTATTATTATGTTCCTATTATGTTACCATGTCAGAATATGATATTGATTTGGGAATGAGGTTTTTGGCGTTAACAAAAATCACTTATGCGAAAAAAAAGAGAATATTATTTACACTAGCGTCTCAAAAAATCAGCTTTTAATAACGTGATGCCATCACATTTACAAAAGCTCTGATTTAAAAAAATAAGTTAATGACTACGGCCAATAAAACCCAGAAAAATGTCATTTTGAACACGTGATTATGTGAAATGAAATAAATAGGAAAGGTAAACAATAAATGCGAGATAAAGTTTTTTTATGATCGTTTGCAATACTAAAGTGACTCATTCAATGAAACAATTAAAATGAATAAAAATGTAATTTAACTTGCACGAGAACGCAGTGCTTGGCCGTTCAAGAAATCCTGTTCTGACATGATACATTGAAATTTGCATAGCAGATTTCATTTTAATATTTATTTACTTTGTTTGCGGTGGAAATTATTACAATTTCTTTGTTATATCTCGTTTAAGTTTCCATTAATATTTTTAATTCCCCTAATAAGGTACAAGAATACTTAAAGCTTCAAATTCTAAAATAGCATTTTTTAAAAATGATGTTTTATTTGCATGCATAAGGTTTGTAATAATTTATGTTTCTGTTTAGATTCTTAAAGGAAGTGACTCTGCAACAGGGGAAAACAGGTCGCGTTGCTTTCGATGACAAAGGCGATAGAATCGATAGCGATTATGACATCATTAACATCGTCAACGGAAAGCCCAACACAGTTGGAGAATATGTTTATTCTCAGGTACATTTTAGAGCGAAATTATAGTTATTATAAATAATGTTTAAAAATAAACTTATAGAGATTATGTTTTTGTAATAAAAATAAAAATGGAGGGAAATTTTAAAGCTTGATGTGTCAGTTTTGATATTATTAATGATATTTACTCTTATTAAAGATTATATTTTTGTAATAAAAAAAGAAATGGAGGAAATGTTTCAAATTTATTATGTTAGTGTATATATTATTAATGAAATGTACTCTTTCTATTGATAATATTTTTATAATAAAAACAAAATAGGATAACATATTTCATGCTTGTTATTTTAGTGTTTATAAATTTAGTGAAACTTTTTCTTAATATAAATATTATATTTTGTAATAAAAATAAAAATGGAGGAAAAGTGTCAAACTTATTATGTTAGTGCATATATTATTAGTGAAATTTATTCTAATTATGGGTTATATTTTTTATAATAAAAATAAAATTCAAGGAAAGGTTTCAAAGTTATTATGTTAGTGTATACATTATTGGTGAAATTTATTCTTATTATGGATTATATTTTTATAATAAAAATAAAAATGGAGGAAAGGTTTCAAACTTATTATGTTAGTATATATATTATTAATGAAATTTACTCGTTTTATTGATAATGTTTTTATTATAAAAGAAGGAAAAAATATTTCATGCTTGTTATGTTAGTGTTTATATTATTAATGAAATTTTTTCTTAATATAAATAATATTTATTTATAATAAAAAGAAAAATGGTGGAAATGTTTCAAGTTGGATATATTAGTATTCAGTTTTAGTATTAGCTGGATATGTTAGTATCTATATTACAAAAGAAATTTATTTATTTTGAATCATGTAGAAATTCAAAAGCGTACACACAAAAAAAGTTATTGAATATATTGCAACGCTACAACATCTTGAGAATAAATTCCATAACTAACATTATGAAAAATATTGCTCTAGAATATATTCAAAATATTTTTTGAAATTTATTAGACTTAGAAAAAAAGTTGTACTTAAGTAAAATTAATACCACTGATTAATTAATAAAATTTTTAAATTAATTAATTTTAAATTAAATTTTTAGATAATTACTAAATTTTTAAAAACCCTGTTTTGCGTTTCTATATTTATAAGTGAGTTACAGTTACATAAGAAGTACTTATATGGTAGTATTACAACATAAGAAGTACTTATATGGTAGTACTACAACATAGAAGAACTTACATGGTATTTATAGTATTTGGTAATATTGCACATTATTATAATATTCTACATAATTTTTAAATGAAGTTTTCATCATAAATATTTTAAAATTACACTAAATCCTAATTAATTCCCAAAGCTTTATCTTAATTTAGCCCATAATAACATCATTCTAAAAAATTATTCTCTTATTCACTGATCCATTCCACTTGTCCTAGTTAATTAATTAGACAGAAGCTGCGTAAAACTGTTGACTCGTCTAAAAGCCGACAGATTCCCGCGATCCGAGTAAAAGGATAAAAATTGTCCTGCCAAGCACATTCCTTTAAAAGATCCCTATGATTTCCTTAAACAAGATATATATGTGATTGAAATATGTCAAAAATTTCTAATAAAATCTTAACTGTATATATTCACTGGGATAATATTAGCATCAGCTTTTTGTCATTCCGTTTTGTGTCGTTCTGTCTTGTGCTTGTCACTTCTGCTCGTACATAATGCCTGCTTCCTGTGATGGAATAAAACGAACTTAAAATTGTAAAGTATCTTCTGTGTCTTTGAAACCACATTCTGCTTACAACAAATAATAATGTTTCTATATACCCCCCCCCCCCCAACACACACACATTGTCGCCATAAAATGATGCAAGAAATGCTTTTAATCATTTTTCTCAAAAAAGTATTTTTCAGTGCATTTGCTGATTATCTACATAGTATTGCACAATTCAAGTCCAACTTGAAATGCTATATAAACCTGCGGCATGAATATTTCATTGTGAAAGTAAATAATAAAAGTATTTCAGTTTGAATATGGCAAGCTTCTTGATATATCTCCAGATAATATCTCAATTTCCCTTTCTTCAGATGAAAACAGAGATGACTCTGTCTCTCAACGTACAAGAAATACAATGGCCAGGAAATGAATTCAAAAAGCCCAGAGGTTACATTGTTCCAACACATTTGAAGGTGAGAATTTTCTTAAAAAGTTACAAAATATTTATCGAGGATATGACAATTCCATGTGTATTAGTTCCATTATTGAACTATTAATAAGCTTTAAATTTTGTTATAAAATACAACGATTTTTGGTGCGATTGTAGTTTAACCCCTTGCTTGGTGCGCTTTTCAAAAATCGCCAATTCGCCAACCATGAAAATGCGCCATATTTTTTGGAGCTTTTCCGATCAAAAATAAAGGTAACCTATGGTTGCCATAATAAAAATAATCGGGGTTGCCAGCATTGACGTATTATCTGCAACTTGGAGAAAAAGGGGGTTAAACTACCCATCAACCATATTTGAGATGTAGATTGAGTGTTAATAAAATAATTAAATTAATTCTCATTTATCGAAAACAGAATATAAAACATCCATTAATAGTTTATATATGTTTAATAAAAATCAGAAGGGTTACTTTGTTTACAATTTTATTGTTTATTTCAGTAGTAAGTTTTTTTATATTTTAAATTTAATTATATAGTAAAGATAATTTTTTATGAATTTAAAAAGAGTACCGTTGCTTATTGACTAATTTAGTCAAAAATTGAAGAAGGATTTAAAAGGTTGTTATAAAAATTAATGCAGTTATCATTTTGATTTAGCATTTGAATCGTTGAATCTAATCGTGATTAAGTAAAAATACTGATAATCAGTAAAATCAAAATGAATGATACTTAAAATTTTTCTACCATCAATGCTTTTGATGATAAAGTTATTTATTTAATTTCATTTATCTCGCTTGCTGCATTGTTTAATTATCATGTTTCCGACATGAAGTCCGACAGACAGTCACTTTTCTTTTTGACAAACTTTTCAAAATTTTGGGATATATCAATATATAATAAAAATCACACACAGAATTTGATCTTTCAAACTATTGAGTTTTTCGACAAAAATCTTGAACTAAAGATTATACATAAAAAAGTTTTTAAAAAAATCATTTACGTCAGAAATAATGAAAAAGCATTAAGCGTTTATATAAAAATATTCATTTAATACCATCAAAAGAATTCCAATTAAACTGAAAACATATTCAAAAGTAATAAGACTTCAAGTTACAAAATTAAAATTATAATTGTATGTTTGAGTATATATATTTTGTCGTAAATGTCTCTAATTTGTTTTTTATCATGTCAGAACATGATAGATGTTGTTTTTGGATGTCGTTTTTGGCGTCAGCAAAAATCCGTATGTGAAAAATAAAAACTTTATTATCTTTTCGAGCATTATAAAAAATAAACTCTTAATAGCGTGTTGCCATTGCATTTACAAAAGCTCCGATTTGAAAAAAAAGTTAATGACTACAGCAAATAAAACCTTGAAGAATATCATTTGAGCACTTGATGTTATGAAATGAAATAAATAGGAAATGCGATATTTTTTTAAACAATAAATGCGAAACAAAGTCTTTTATGATCGTTTGCAATACTAAAGTGACTCATTCTAATGAAACCATTAAAATGAATAAAAATATAATTTAACTTGCACGAGAACGTGGTTCTTGTCCGTTCAAGAAAGGATGTTCTGACATGATACATTGAAATATGCATAGCAGATTTAATTCTTAATCTTTATTTATTAGGTGGTGACTGTAGCAGAGAAGCCTTTCACCTGGATCCGCGAGGTCGAAGACAGATCCATGTGCAGCGAAGACGAGATTCCTTGTCCTAGAATGAACCGAACGAGTGGTAATGGATAGATATTATATTGTACATATGAAAAATCAAACATTTTATATATATTTACTCTGATAAATGTGTTATTTGTAGGAGAGCAAGACATGTACTGCTGTCGAGGTTATTGCATGGATTTGCTGAATGCTCTCGCCACGGAGCTCAACTTCACCTACTCTCTCTACCAGGTGGAGGATGGACTGTACGGGAGTTTCGACTACGTAAGGGGTTTCCAAATATATATTTAGAGTTTTGCTGATGAAAAATCAAATCTTGGCATCCATTGAACAAGAAATATAGTCATATAAATCTTCGCATGCTATTGAAATCTGTAAGGATTGAAATAGAATATTTGAATTAATGAACAGGAGATACGAGGGCAATTCGGAAAGTAACCGGTCGTTTGGGCGTGGTGCTGGAAGTACGGTTCGGAGCACCCTCAATCGAAAGCACGAGCAATCTGTGATTCGGTAAGCTTCCAGAGGGAGAGGGAGATTGTTGTAGGGCCCAGCGTTTGCTAGTTACAGCGTGAGAAAATGTGTGCCGCCACACAAAGTCCCGCGAAATGTGAGTTGCGTAGAATGATAAGATTTCTTTTGTCCAAAAAAATATCAGTAGTGGATATTAATCGTGAATTGTGTGCCGTATGCGGCCCCAAACATTATGAGTGAAGGTGTAGTGCGTCAGTGGGTGCGCTTTTTCAAGGACGGAAGAACAGACATCCATGACGAATCACGGAGTGGAAGGCCGTCTGTAGTGAATACTTATCTCATCAAAGAAATCAATGAAAAAATTCGTTTGATCCGTAATTTCACAATCTCCCAACTTTCAGTACACTTTCCAAACATTTCTCGGGCAGTTTTGTATGAGATAGTTACAGAACTTAAAAGTGCAGTGACGCATTGGTTGAAATCGCAGGCGGCCGCTTTTTATGCAAATGTAATTGATAAATTGGTAAAACGGTACGAAAAGTGTCTGGCGGCGACTACGTTGAAAAATAGAGGAGAGTTGCACCTTTGATATGTAAATAAATTGTTTTCCTCTGTGCTGATTTGTTTTATTTACAATGATTCGGAGGTGTACTTTCCGAATTGCCCTCGTATATACGGAAAAAGAAATCTTGTATTAATTAATTTTTCTTTTTTTATAATAATAAAAAAGTATTGCTCTAAAAACAACAAAATGGTAAAAAAAAACGTTAAATGCAATTTGAACCCCCTCCCTCCCATTAAACGTATTTAAAAACGCAATTTGAATATTAAAAAACAACATTTATTAAGGCTGTTGATTTTCTTCATTCACCTGAAATAGAATGACTTTCTCTGATTTACAAGGGAACTGTTTGAAATCCAGGAAATGAAAAGGCAGCTAAATTGGCTTCTACTTTCTTATAAACACCTTTCTGATTATAAGAAATGTATATGCCACATTTTGCATTCTAAATGGAAAACTGAATGCGATGTACAGATTCGTAATAAATATCATACATTTAAGCTCACAGATTTCTGGCACACTCTACACAGCAGAAAACCGGACACATTTGCAACTAGTTTGATTATTGGGCATGATTCTCCCACTGATATCTGTTTAAGGTGGGGGGTCTATCACCATTTTGCTCTATGTGTGTTTCACCCATTCTTGTAGAATGTACACGGTTTTATATCCAGCTTCTTGAATGTTTTCAGAAATCACACCCTGAAGTGAGCGAGTTGCTTTCCAAAAACCCACATGTCAGCCTTCTTAGTTTTTTTTTTAAATATTGTTTTTTATAATCATATATAAGCGTTAACCAAGTTTTTAAATGCAGTATCGTAACTTACATCATTGTCCCACTTTTTCATGACTCAAATATTTACGCTTTTAGACATTTGGGTTTTGTAATCCTTCCATATTTTGATTTTATTATAAATTGATGCAAATATTTTAAACTCAAGAATGGGGTGCAGCTTAGCCAAAGATGACATTTGTGCCATAAATGTGGGAGTCTAATCAAATCTTCCAAAAATTAGACTCTTCAGATAGAGGAGTTTTATTGGCTTTGTGTCTAGAGTGTTTTTAATATTTATGGATTAGTTGCAAAACCAAGATTTAAATAATACAAACGAAGGATGATGAGACTTCTTTAAAAAAATAAAAGAATTTATTTAGAGTTAAAGGGAAATATTTACGAGGGGAAGTATTTACAGGGAAATATTAAAAGAAAAAAAAACATGGAGATATTAAATAAACAGAAAGTTAGATTATTTCCTCTAGAAGGACGTTAGAAGTAGGAAAACATTGTGACTGAAAACATATTACCGCGTAGTCGCGTAGCTTTACGAGCGGGAACCGCTGACGCTTGGAGACGTCTTTCTCTTCAGGATGTTAGTGGACCTCTGCCTCTATATTAATTGGGACAGTTTTTCAAAAGCTCGGTAGACGACGTTGCTCTGGAATGCTGTATTAATTAAAAGTATCGTCCTCTGAGAAATGACCTAACCTTTTACAATTCTCTCTTTGAATTACGTCTACAATCAGATGTTGATAAAACAAAAAAAAAAGGAAGGCAGATGATGGTTAAATAAAATAGCTCTGTAGTATATCCTACATAAATAATAAACTTAATTCAATTTAACTACAGTGGAAGTTGAAAATATGAAAAGTCTTAAGCATAATGCTCTGAAATAAAATTAAGGACTTTTGGTTTTAATTTCAATATATATATTTCAGTACGTGGCTCTAGGGAGTCAAAGAAAAAACACACACACTTAAAATACATTCAGAAATGCCACTTTGGTATCTGCTATATCCTAGAAAATCTCTTATCTTGATCATCCAACTCTGATGGCTAATATTTTAAATGCAGTCAAATGGATAGAATATCCCTAGGACAGAACTTGCTAAGGTAGGGTTTGCAACTGAGTAACACAGTCACTAGACAAAAGTGATTTTAATGTCCGGTGGATATTATCTGGCTTATGAGGATGTTCACCACGAACATAGTATTTTGTCTTGCACAAAGTAATATTCTTCATTAAGTACTCGCATGTTTAACGACGTCATTTTCTTTGCTATTCAGGTGAACGGTTCGGAGAAGAAGATGTGGACAGGAATGGTGGGCGATCTGGTGTACGAGCGAGCGGACATGGTTGTAGCCCCGCTCACCATAAACCCCGAGAGGTCTCAGGCCATAGAATTTTCAAAACCTTTCAAATATCAGGGGATCACCATACTGGAAAAGAAGGTGTGTATGTTTCAGATCTGAACCCACAATTGAAAAAAAGCCCAAGCAATGGGCATGAACACATCTGTAACTTCTCTTTGTGTTTGTGTTAATTTTTAAAATTATCTTGAGTTGTGTGTAACGTAACTTTTTCTAATAAATAATTGTTACTCAAAACCTATTTTACTAGAACCCCCGAACACCCCGCCACAGGGTATTTTTTTCAACTGACGGTACTCAGAGACCTCTGTAGCTTTATCAGTCTCAAAGACGCCAAATTTTGTACGAGGACTATTGATGACATAAAAAAAAGGAATCCACAAGAAAAAAAAAATTCTCAAAAGTTGCCGATAGGGGAAAATGTGGCGCTTTACAATTTAAGGCAGCTAAAATTTTGCATAAAACACGGAGAAAAAATTGCAAAATGCAATTTATATAATTATAAAATTCACATTCTTTTGTTATTTGAAATGACTTCTTAAAAAAGTTGTAACCATTTACAGAAGTTATTTTTTCGAATACAGCATATTTGTGGACAAATTAATTCTTTGTTGTTCATCTATTTTTTGGCAGTAGCTTTAAAATTTTTTTATCGTTCAAATATTTTATCGAATGGCAAAAAAAAAAAAAAAAAAAAAAAAAACACACACTTTAACGTCCAACTTAATGTAAAGTATTTCATCTAATCAATTAACTGTTTGTGATTCGTCATTAAAAAAGTAATATTTTGCAATATGATTAGATTATTTAATGACAATTATTACATTTAAGTAATAATTGTTTAGTTATTATGTTTAAATAATATATATATTTGTTTGAGACGATTTAGATACGTATTTTCAGAAGGGGTCGAAACAGTTAACAGGTTGATTACCATAGGATTAGGGCCGGGATGGCCTGGCTGGTAGAGCGTTGGGTCTTAGCGTTGGACCTCCTTAGGTTACGAGTTCGAAACTCACTGGTCAAAAGATTCCCCGAGTGTATGGCGACTGGCGCTCGTTAAATCTGTTCGTGGGCGCAAAGTCCTCCATGTTGAGAGTAATGTCACGGGAGGTACTGGGTCAGAGGTGCTCGATCTCTGTTCCAGGTCTAAATTACGATCTGAGATGAATGAATGAATATGCATGAATGTAGTCCGCCCCCTAAAAAGGATTGTGACGCGTGTGTAGCTAAGTGGTACTCTTGGTCCCAGATGGCGCTACTTGTAAAACAAAGAGACGCATTTCTTAGGCTTAAAATCTACTGATCGGATCAGCGGAGGTTTCACCAGGCAAGTGCCATTAGTCACAACACATTACCAGATGAACTTTCAACATCCTTAACACTGACAAATGAAATTTTTACTTTTAAATGCGTGTCCTCTTTCAGTCGTGACTCACTGCAGTTATTTCTCTTTCTCTAGCACCCCAAAAGTTCGACCCTCGCCTCGTTCTTGCAACCCTTTCAGAAGACCCTGTGGATCCTTGTGATGGTATCCGTGCACGTGGTGGCGCTGGCTCTCTACCTGTTGGACCGCTTCAGCCCCTTCGGGCGCTACAAACTGCCCAGCAGTGACGCCACCGAGGAAGACGCCCTCAACCTCTCCAGCGCCATCTGGTTTGCATGGGGAGTACTGCTCAACAGCGGAATCGGAGAAGGTATGTTTCTTTGGATCATGTGTGGTCTGGTAATTGAGAGGGACATTCAATTCAAATATCACATTTCTGTTTAAATGAAAGGAGTCAAAAGTGATACGGATATACTAAGCTCCGATTTTAAGGCGTCATGAGAGATGGTTTACTTGAATGACGTGTTAAGGTCAAAGATGACGAGAGTGAATTCTAAAAATAAACTTCTGGAAACATTTACACTTACTATGCTATTGTGATAGGTGGGGTGAAAAATATGAAATTTTACTCCATGTACTTTTTAAGATGTAATAAGCCAGATGTTAAACCACTGTTAAAAAGCACATATTTAGCTTTCTTTTAAATAAAATTTGATGCTGATTTCTTGAGTATTAAAATGAAATCTAAAGCGAATAAAAATTATTCTTTAGTTTATGATTCTGGAGGACTACTTTTTTTTATATTGTGAAGTAATTTACAAATAGATGAAAAAAAAAAGATTTTTACAGTATTTATTTACACATGTTAGTTCTTTTAGGTAGTTTGGTTTATTTTCTAAATCACTTATATTACAATATTGCATGTACGGTGCCTCGATTTTTAAATGACTTATACCAGCCAACATCCCTCGGACCGAAGTGCACTTTTGGCCCAACGGATTTGGTACTGGACTACCAACCTAAAGGTACGGAGTTCGGACCTAGCGCTATCCGCTATACACCCTAAAGTTGTAATTTCACAGTTGGTTCCTTCCCCCGCTTTTTAATTGTTCTATTTCAAGTCTAGAGACTTCGTTTTCATTTCAATATTTAAATGTAAAATGTATTTACACTCATCAGAACTATAAACCGTAACATTGTTTTTTATATACTAGTTGTACTCAGTAATTGGAATAAAGAAATTTTTTTCTATGTTCTATACAAATTGTGTGAAAAATTGCTTTTTAAGAATAATTTTGGAAAATAATTAATTATTGAGTTAATTTTTAACTATACATTCTATTGCGTGATATGACTATCATATTTTCTTTTAACTCTGCTATTTTATTTCACATTTAAAAAAATTATACGCAAAAATATGAAATGTTATCTTCACTTAGTAAAGATATTTATGAGTCAATATATCTCATTCTATTGAATTCTAATATTAAGTTCATCCCAAATGTATTAAGTATCCCAAAATGTTCAATAAAAATGCAATTAAACTAATAATCTTATTTTAAAAAGTTGGTACTTTCCCGTTAGCCGGGCGCAAATGAAAAATCGCCAAATAATGTAGAATTTCGCCAAATTATTTTGGAGATTCTTCGCTTGTGGCCGGCTAACGGAAAAATACCGTTAGCCGTTATAAATTCTTTAAGTATTTTATTCATGTATCCTAGGCTACAATAATTAAACTAGTAAATGTAGCGTCGAAGTAATTTTTTTAAAAGTATCATCGAAGTAATTTTTTTAAAAGTATCGTCGAAGTGTTCTGTAAAAATTATTCTGCAAATTAATTTTCTTAAATTTTAACAATTTTTTCTGTAAATTTTAAAAAATTGTCTATTTAAAAAAACCATTTTTATCGCTCAAAATATTTTCTTTGATTGTTTTTCCGAATATAGTCATACACATACACAATAACAGTTTATAAAGGAAGGACATTCATCTAAAGGTCCGTAAAAATTTTCAAAAATAGCTTTAAAGATATTTTAAATTTCGAGCAAATATTATAAAAACAATATATTTGTGCTAATAGATAAATCTACATTGTTTAATTGCTTTCATTCTAAAGACAACTGTATTATATTTAATATATATATTTCTGCAGGAACACCACGAAGTTTCAGCGCCCGTGTTTTAGGTATGGTATGGGCTGGCTTTGCTATGATAGTAGTAGCATCCTACACTGCCAACTTGGCAGCTTTTCTCGTGTTGGATAGACCCGAAACATCACTCACTGGCATCAATGACGCCAGGGTAAGTCGCCAAACTTCGATTTGCTCGAGTAGGGTTGAGATTTTATTTGTAAAAAATTCTGTACTGCTTTATAATATTTCCATTAGTTTTCTGTCCTTGCTTAGTTACTAATAAATACATTAAAAAAGAAGAAATTTAACAGATTTTGTTTTATCTGGAATAACATGAAATAAATTTGAAATTAAACATGATTCGTCAATATATATATTTATTTCGTAACTTATTGCATTTTTAATTTATATATTAATAAAAGTCTATATAATACGCCAAACCTAGCCTGTATTACAAAAACGAATCTCTTTGAATTAGTATAAGCGAGGAAAAAAAAAACGATATCAGTTGCTTTAAAATAAACGAGGCAGTTCTAAAAATTATATGGAAACAAGATATGGCATTAAGATCAATTCTAAAATATATCCTTTTTGTCTTCGTAAGATTCTTTTGGATTAAGTTAATTTAGTACAGTTCCATATTGTTTCAAGAAAAAAATTATTTTAACTAATATTTATGATTAAAATTGGAAGAAGCAATATAAAAAACAATTTTTTAAAATCAATTCCTACTTAGGTTAAAATTTTTTTTAAAAAATTAGTTACTTTTTCTTAAATAATTACAACTAATATAAATATGTATATAAATATAACAGAATCACAATATTAGGCGGTAAAATGGAAAGCGGATGTCCTAGCAATTTTCCATTTTCCTTTCTGTATATGGTGTTCGAACTCGCAATCCAAGAGATGCGAATCCAACGCCATACCAACCAGACTACCCCGACTTAATAATTGCACGTACTATAAATAATTGATCAACAAATTACACTAGCATTGAATTTTCAAAGCCAAATGAGGATTCAAAGTCAATTGTGACAGTGAAAAATGCATGATTTTGATATACACATTAGAAATTTCTTATTTTCTTTATTCTGTATTATTTTAATTCGAAAGCACTTCAAAAGGAATCAGAAAAATCAATTCATTAACAATGTTTGGTTTTAAATGCATCAAACATTAGGAAAATAAACAGGAACATAATCGACCGAAAACATGTTAAACCTAACCTCATTAGTCTGGGGAAACAAACAAACTGAATTCGTTACTTATTTGGTGGCGGGGGAATGATGAATTTTGGCGAGAAATTAATGAATAAATATTTTAAAAATATTATTTCATTAATAATGTATTAATATATTAAATATAATAATGTAGTAAATACTACAAGTTTTGTCACCCACTACAAGTCTAAAAAATGTACTTGAATTTGATTGAATGAATAAAAATTATTTTATTAAAGATTGAAATATATATATAGCTGTTCCTACACAATAATGGCTCGTTTTTATGAACAAATATTTTAATAAAAACAAGGGACGTTCACAACAAGTAGGGACAATGACAAACAATTAAAGCGGGTAGACAGTGAAGACAAAGCATCGTTGGGCATAGGCCCTTCTGGATTCTTTCAGCACATCGTTCGTAACTGCTCTCTCTCTCTGCTTTTACTCTCGCCCAAAGTTCGCAGTTGCAGTTGCAGTTAGGAGTTACAGGGAGAAGTTGAAGTGTTTGAGCGTGAGGCTAGATGGTGGTTGCTCTGGTTGAGCATAACATATATAATGCAAATTATATAAAGTGCAAAATTTTTACGAAAATCAATAATTTTTTTGATAAATTATTTGCATTAATTGTAAGTATTTAATATAAAGTAACTAAAATAAAAATTTTCTTTGTTGATTTATGTCGGAATTGACTTAATTTTTAAAAAAATATTTCCTTTTTAAAGTCATTTGGTAACAAACTTCCAATTTGCTAACTATTGACTTGTATTTCTGCTTCAGAGATTAAGACCTGGATGACAAGCAAACAATTGGCGCTTGCACGTATTTATTTCTTAACTAGAAGAAGTCGATGAAAAAACGATAGAGCATGGCTTTCTCCTCTCTTTGCTTTTACTCAGAGTAATGCATGACATTCTTTTGCCCTGTCAGACTGACAGTATTTTCTCTGAATTACTTTGTCAATAATTTCTTAGTATTTTAATATCTGCATATGTTCTATTTCGGTCAATTTTTCTGCATCTATTGCTCAGAATTTTATGTTTAATTTCTTTCATATGGTTTTGAGCTCCCTGTTATCTGATATCTTCAACTTGATATCTCTATTTGCATTCGAGAGATTTTGTATTTTTTTTCACATATATTTTTATGTATTGGTGCATATTCCTATATCTTTTATCTTTGATTTACATACGTCCACAACTATTTCTCACTAAAAATTTATTTCACCTTTAATTGAATCTTGACTTACTACTGCAAGACTTGCGTTTTACTCTTTAGGCACAGAATCTCAGAACTCTTAGATTTTTATTTAAGTCCGAAAGAAATCCGTAGGGCCGGGGTGGCCTGGTTAGTAGAGTGTTGGACTCGTATTCCTTGGGTTATAGGTTCGAAGCTCACCGACGAAAAGATTCCCCGAGTGTGTGGCGATTGGCGCTCATTAAATCTGTTCGTGGTCGCAAAGTCCTACATATCGAGAGTAATATCACTGGAGTTACTGGGTCAGAGGTGATCGTTCTCTGTTCCAGATCTAAATTACGATCTGAGATGTATGAATGAATTTGCACGAATGTAGTCCGGCCCCTAAAAAGTGTTGTAACATGTGCGTAATTAAGTCGTACGTTGGCCCTAGATGGCGCTGCTTGTAAAACAAGAGACGTATATTTCCAGCTTAAAATCTGCTAATGTATCAGCGGGGCTTGTCCTTGGCAAGTGCCATAAGTAACAACAACAGGAATCCGTTTATATTCATGTGTTGAAAAGTGTTATGGATTTATGAGAGATGAATATAAATCAGTATAATCAAACACGTCTATATGAATGACGAACAATATCATCCTCTGAACAATTATATTTGCTTGCTATTTCAGTTAAGAAATCCAATGGACAACTTCAAATACGCTACTGTGAAAGGCAGCTCCGTGGACATGTATTTCCGGCGACAAGTGGAACTGTCGAACATGTATCGAACGATGGAAGGCAAGAATTACGACAGCGCAGAAGAAGCCATAGCAGCTGTCAAATCAGAGTAAGTTTTCCATTTTCACAGAAGCTGCCAAAACAACCTATTCATCTTTGTTTATTAATTTTTTTTCCAAAATTCCAACTCAAAAGTAGTATCTTTTGCATTAAAGATTTACTTAAATTTACTAAATTAAGAAAAATTACTTACATTTACTTAATTTAAAAATTTACTTAAATTTACTTAATTAAAAATTTACTCACATTTACTAAATTTAAAAATGTACTTACATTTTCTTACTTAAAAATTTACTTTCAT
>JAOUZG010019110.1:396670-415794 GCA_026289955.1 Argiope argentata | reverse complement strand
AAACAATATATTCCTGTCAATAGGTATTTTGGCTGCCCTTACAAGATAAACTGTTAGACTTAAATTTGTAATTAGTGCTCTGTAAGGGATGTGAATTCTACTTCTGGACGTTCTCTTTTAATTTTGCATTGGAATTTTAATTAGTTAAGAAATTAAACTATGTATTGACATTTTCCCATCATAACTTCAGAAAATATTAATTACAGTACAAAAACAATTTTTGTCATCATATTAAAAGAAAATACTTTCAGTGATGCCAATTTAGTACAGAACAATTCTTTTATTATTTGAATTAATTTCTAAAACTATTTTTTATTTTCATTTAATGCAAATGCTAATTTAAAAAGAATTTAAATAATGGAGGTAATTTGATATATTTGAATAGATATCAAATGCCTTTCTTTACAAATGTCATTGACTTATTTATATAGATTAATAGTAGTAATGAATTTACATTAAATTGGAAATATTTCAAGATTCTAATAACTTTAGCGTTGATCTGGGAAATAAAATTGGGTTCTATAGGAATATAAGTAATAATAATAAAGATCATTATAATAACACATTAAGAAAACTCATTAATAATAATGACCCAAAGCTAATAATAATTCAATACATTTCGTGTTAAACTCTGACTCCCGGTCCGTTAAACTTGGCAGCCAATTGAGAATAATTGCGCCAATTAGCTAAAAGCAGGTTCTGAGCACTCCATCAGCTGTCGCCAAATGATGAAGTCCGTTGTCGAATTTCAGGGTATTTTGAAACCCTAATCAGCTGGAACCAAGCCAATCATAATTCAGATTAATAAATTCCGTGCAACACTGTAGTAAAATAAATGATCTGTGTTTATAAAATGATTATAACTAGATTAAGTTATTTGATGAATGAAACAAATAAAAAAGTGTGATTGTTAGAAATTGTCGTAGGAATAATTTGACTATATGAAATCATTTCATAACAATGTGTTGTTGTTTTTTTTTCTAATGGTACTTTGGTATGGACAAGATCGCTGATGCAGTAAACGATTTTCAACCAAGGGTGCAGCTGTTGTTTTAAGGGTATATATGTATTATCGCGTAGGTCCACCAACTATGCGCCAACCACGCCAAATTTTATTTTGGCGACTAAAATTTTTTAATGCTTTTTAATACTTGGCAAACCAATTTTGGAGCGTAAGTGATCTATTGGCGATAATTTTTGGTTTGGAGAAAATAATCGATATGATAATACGTATGTACCGTTATAAGTAGCGCCAGCTTGGGCCAAGAGTACGTCTTAGCTACTCACACATCACATTTTCTTATACAACTCCTTTTTACCGGATGGCACATCATATCTCACAGAGAGAACAGATGAAGAACGACCATGCCCGAGCTGGGATTCGAACTCATAAGCCCAGAGCAGGAGAAGACCCCCCTCCCCTCTGTGACAGGACGTCGGTACAACAATATTTTAAAATGATGAATCATTTATTTTTATATTTGTATACGATGAAAGATAGTATCATAATCGAAAAAAACAAAACTCGATATATCGATGAATTTCTACATTTCAGATTTCTATGTGCTTAAAAAGGGTCATTTTTGGAATTATATTTGTCTGTGTGTATGTATGTTATGACATTCTGCTGCTTTACATTTAAACACGATAACTCAAAAAACGCTTTAACCCTTTACTAGGCATTGGGATGATTACATCCCACCTACATTATCTTATAGCTAACACAGCTTCAGATTATAGACAGATATTCTTAAAAATGGAAGTATTGTTAGCTCCTCCCCCCCAAAAAAATAACGATTAAAATGAAATCTGCTATGCATGTTTCAATGTATCATGCCTGAACATCATTTCTTAAACGGCCAAGCGCCACGTGCTCGGGCAAGTTAAATTATATTTTTATTCGCTTTAATTGTTTCAATGAATGAGTCACTTTGGTATTGCCAACGATTAAAAAGAAATTTTGTCTCGTATTTATTGTTTTAAAAAATATCATATTTCCTATTTATTTCATTTCATATAATCACGTACTCAAAATGCCATTTTTTAGGTTTTATTTGCTGTAGTCATTAATTTATTTTTTAATCAAGGCATTTATAAATGCGATGGCAATGCGGTATTAAAAACTGATTTTTAGAGATAATAAATTTTTTTTTCGCCAATAGATTTTTATTGACACCGGAAAACCTCATTCTCAAAACAATATCTTGTTCTGACATGATAAAAAAAATGTGCAATTCCAGATAAAGTTAGCTTAGGCAGTATTGGAAATCATATATCGAAAACGTTTCTCAACTACAGATGATGTAGGAAATGATGCACACGGGGACAAGAAAAGAGGACGCTCTAAATATATGCAGAATGATATAATTTTGTATATTGAAACATACCTCATCTTTTCATGGCAAAAAACAAACAAACATCATTAAATTTATTTTTATTCATGATCGTATATGAGTCTAATATGATTCTGGCATATGGAGTAATTTGACTTGACTTCAAATGGACACGATACCAATCAACCATATGAGTCCATTAGAAATTTATTTCTCACCCTTGAAATTTAAGTTTAAACATAACGCTTCAACAAAATAAAAGCAGGTTTTCTGGCTCAGAGGTAGCGCGCCTTCCTCGTGTTCTGGGAGTCCCTGGTTCGAGTTCTGGTTCCGGCATGGTTGTTTTTCCGTTTGCTATCTGTAAGATGTGTGACTGTGCACCCCATTAAAAAGGGGCTGTGCAAGCAAATGTGGTGAGCGTGTAGCTAATTCCTACTCTTGGTCCTAGTTTGCGCTAATTCAAAAACAAGAGACGCTCCTTTCGGCTTAAATCTGCAGCTGTATCAGCAGGAGGCTTCTCCACGGCAAGTTCCATAACTAACAACAACAAAATAAAAAGACCAAATTTGAAATTTGATTCATCTACTTCGAAGTGTTTTTGAGTTATCTTGCTCATACGAGACAAACTCTAAAAAATATAGACAATATATAGACAAATATATACAATATAGACAATATATAGACAATAGACTCGTATATAGACAAACAGATGGAGTGACAGACAGATAGATGGACATTACTCTAAAAAATGTATTTTTTAAACAATTAAAATATAAAACGAAGAGATTAGTTAAAATCTCTAAATACCTTTTTGAACATTATATCTTCTCTAAGAAACTTCCATATACGGAAACACAAAAAAATATGTTTTTAGATTAAACGTTGGTTTATAAATTTCAGTAAGAAAAAATATACGCACATGATCGCATATGAGAATAAAAATATACGCACATGATCCGATATGAGTATAAAAATGTATGCACATGATCCCATATGAGTATAAAAATATATGCACATGATTCCATATGAGTATAAAAAAATATATGCACATGATCGCATATTTGTAAGATGACAACTAATCTTATAAACATCATTTTTTAAGACTCTTAATTCTTCATTTTTAAATATGTGTCATAAGAAAAAGCTGACATTCCGAGAACTGATTTCTTATGTTTTCATTAGTATATAAATGAAATAAAATGCATCCAGTGTCATTTCTGAGCATATCAACATGCTGCACAAATTGCTTTTACACTAAGTCAGCAACTTCCGTGCCGAATTTATACAGGAAGAGCGTAGACTATTTATTTGTGGAAAAGAATTTTTGCCATGTTATGTCATAAATAACGTCAATAAAGAGTAATCCATACTGTCTACATTATGAATGGCAGAGTTTAAAATGTGTCACGGTCTTATGAATGGCCGTGTTTACTACATCTGTTACTTCTTTTAAAATGTATTTGGAGAGTAAACATAGTCTTTCTGCCTTGAGAACTCTGAAGCTCGACCCGCTTGCTTAAAAGGAAACTTCACTACAGATCTAATTTATTCATGAGTATGAGAAAAAGATTTGAATGTAATGTTAAATGTAATAAATACTGGACCATTGAGTATCACATTTTACAGGCAGATCATTTTTGGTCATAGGAGCTCACGAAAAAATAGTTTATTTTCAAAGTGTTTACTAACTTTTTAATTAAAAAATTAATAAGAACTGTTAATGTTTCCTCTCAATTTTTATGCGATTTTAAAATGTAAAAAATACATTTTTATGTCATGTTAGTTTTACTTCCAAATAGTTGTTCTTTTGCTAACTATATAAATATTTTTAATTTTATTCTGAAACAATATTATTTATTTACTTACTGGATTTACACTTATCCACATTGTATCACATATCTCAATATTTTTTGTTTTTTGCTTGTGGCATTTTACAAGTCCATTCAAGAACTGTCAGCTATTTAAGCTGAGTGTATAGTAGCTTCTGAGGGTAAAAGCCCCTGAGCACTCACAAACAGAAGTCTGACTTCTAGTTTATATGAAAATTCACATTCAGTAGCACATCCTCTTTTTACAGGAGGAGGGGTTTTTTTCACACATCCCACAGACAATAACAGAGGGTAGAGGACAGCCGTTTCCAAAAAAACCCCCGAACTCGATAATGCTTAGATCACGGGGAAAATGCTTATTCATTTTAATTGTTTCAATGAATGAGTCACTTTAGTACTGCAAAGATCTAAAGCACTTTGATTCGCCTTTCTTGTTAAAAAAATATCACATCTCATATTTATTCCATTTTATACATCACGTGCTCAAAATGAAATTTTTCCAGGTTTTATTTGCTGTAGTCAGTAACTTATTTTTTTAAATCAGAATTTCTGTAAAAGTGATGGCAACACGTTATTAAAAGCTGAATTTTGAGATGGTCGTGCAGAGAATATTTCAATTCATTCCCTAAGCATTTTTGTTTTATTTTTTGCCTATGGAGTTTTGTTTTGTTTTGTTTTTTGCCTATGGACGTCAAAAACTTCATGTTCTGATATGATAAAAAACACACACCTTTATTTTCTACCCCCTTCCTATATTTTGGTATATACTCTCCCGTTGATTTCCCTTAATTCAAGAATCGTATTAAAAGAGCATGGAGCTGCTAAAAGACACCAAAAAAATTCAGAAAAATTCTATAAAATATCAAAACATCACATTTTGAGCCTAAAAACTAGAAAAAAGAAGCACATTTTTTTGAAAGAAATAAACTATTGTTTTAAAGCTTCCAAATTCCAAAATGTTTACAACCAATATGTTTTATTTATCTTTATATCACGAAATTAAAAACACACTTGAGAATTCAATCTCAATCGATAGAAAGAAAGAATTCCAAAATGTTTACAACCGATATGTTTTATTTGTCTTTATATCACGAAATTAAAAACATCTTGCTGGTTTTGATTTAAAATATATTTTCAAATATATATCATTGAAAGTATATCTCTTCTACAAAGAAGAAATATATACTACTGTTTATTTTTCGTAAATATTGAATATACCTCTTTACTTCAGACAGATAAATGGAAAAAAATACAAAAATAAACTTGCTTTTATAACATGCAGATATTTAACAAATAAAAAATTTCTGAGAACTAGCGTCATCAGTTAATGACGTCAGCGTTATTTAAAAAATTATAATTCTTGACATTGTTTAATTTAAAAATCTAAAGTAGACGAATCTGTAATAAATCTGACGTATTTGAAAACAAAAAAAAAATAACATCAACATCAACAACAAAGTTCTGCAGACTTTGAAAATTAAAAATAAATAAACAAGATGAAGGAGACCTTTAATGGATGGGATTGAATGGGTCCTTAATACTTTCAACCTCGCGCAGCTGTAAAGAATACATTGATGTCCTACTGAGAAAAACGATGCTGATATTTCTGTTAATATTCCTGGAGTTAATGCAGATACGTGCAAAATTTATTAATATATAGTTAATTAAATTTGGAGTCGAAGGAAAAGTCACGAATCTGGCTTGTTCTCAAAGTGAAAGCAAGTCTATTTGGCTCGAAATCGGATCATAGTATTTTCATACTTCAAAGTAATTGAATTTAAACTGCGTATTTCTGGGCTTGTTGGCGATAGACAGGCTAGATCGCTCAACAAAGAGTTACAAAACTTGGGTTAGTTATATTTTGGCGAGTGAAAATTTACGCCTTGGCTCCATTTTTTTTAAAAAAATTAATTAATCAAAAATTAAGCTAGATTTTCGGATTTTGAGTAATAATTTCTGAAAATATCACTAGGCAATTTTTTTCACTGTTTCAAGATTTCAAAAAAAATTTCTTTTTAGTGATAATTTTATTAATTTTTAGAAATACATTTCATTGTTAGCATGAAATTCAAAATGTTTTCATTTGAATTAATTTCATTTCAATATGTTTACAGTCAATATGTTTATTTATCATTATATATCGAAATTAAAAAAAACTCTTGCGAATTCAATCTCAGTCAATTTGATAATTTCATTATCAAATATTTAATCACGTGATTCTTTTTCTTTGCTAAAAGTAAAGAAAAAATACTTAGTTTAATATGCATTTAGTTTACTTTAGAAAAAAAATTAAAATTACATTATCGCCATAGGTAGAAAATAGATATAGACTTTTTTGTTTTTAATAACACTATGAAGTTATGGTACTTGACATTTTTAAGAGATTTTATATACACAATGAGCATAAAAGGTATCAGATTATTATATAAAACCTTTAACACTTATTGAATATGATGTTTCAAATAATTTTGTCGGGGGGATATTATGGACATTAAATTATATTGAACAATTAATTATTATCTTGAAAATACAATTTGTAAATACCATTACAACTATACTCTTTCAGAGTTAAGGTAATAATACCCTACAGCAAGCATTTAAAAATTTAATTATAGTATTCTTCCGTGGAGATTAGTCAAAATCTTGAGTTTGAATTTATTGACGACTAGCCGCCTTTGGCGACCAGTCGGTTCGCCAATATTAATGCCGACTAAAGGGTTAAATCAATTTTTTTTTATATAACTTGGTCTCATAATAATTTTTTCAGCAAAATATTTTTAAGCTTCAAATTTCGATAATCATGTAATTCACTTATACTATTATGTAGGTTTTAAGCATTCCTATCTTTGAACTCCACATCTTTCTCTGTTTTTCTATCACTGCACGTAAAATTCAGTTTTAAATTAAAGTAGAAATGATGGAAGTGCACTTAATATAAAGAAATTTTTTCTCAATCCACGCTCGCCTTTAAATAAAACTAAGAACTGAAAACAAAGTAGTCCGATATTGAAGTTTATGTTCAATACAGAAATTAAAACATTGTAATTTTTTTATAATTTATAAGACTTCAGGGAATTATTCAGCAAAAATTTCACAGGTTAATTGAAACCTTCAATTTCTAATTTTATTTTTAGATGTATATAAATGCTCTGAATAATAACATTTTTAGGTTTATAAAAATATAAAAAAATTTTTGGTTTAAATTACTTTGGTCTTATAGATTCTTTTTTGTAAAATATTCTTAATATTTCAACTTCTAAATAAATGAATAAACATTTCTATCATCTTCAAATCTGGCTAATTTATTCAGTACTGAATATTGCAAGTTTAGAACAATCATCATTATCATAATCTAGACCAATTATTCTGGAGTAACTCTGATTGGCTTCTTTGATATCTTGATAAAGTGATCTAAAATCGCCAGTTTTTATCGAATAGTTATATTGAAATGTTCATAGATCGATAAGCTTTGATGATTGATTTAGTTGATTGGAATACCACATTTTTATTTAAGTGCCTTTAGAATATTTTGTTAAATATGATTCACAGAGCAGATGATGTATATAAAAATTTAATTCATCAGCATTTTTTCCCTAAATCTATAATTATATATTTCACTTGGACCAATTGCTAAGAGATTTATGTCTCTCCCCAAAAAATTAAGAAATTAGATGGTGGGCTCCGATTACAGGAGATGCCTTGTAGATGTTAAGCCATATTTGCCTTAAATATAACTGTTTAATTGGATTAGTAATATATGTATAGAAAAATATATGTATAGTATGATAAGTAATATATGTATAGTAATATAGTATGATATAAAATATCATAGAAAACGTTTCCATCCATTTATTTTACAAAAATTTCATGTTTCATATTTGTTTCATTTTATACAGACACGTGCCGAAAATGACATTCTGATATGTTTAATTTGGAATTATAGTTGGCTTATTTTTTCTCGTGAGAGAACATGATATTGTTTTGGTTAGAAAGTTTTGATGTCTCCAAAATATGCGGGTAAAAATAGTTTTACAAATTGTGCATTGTTTATTACGTATGCTTGTTTGAAAGAAGATGCGTTTTGAAATAGCTGACCTACTTTTACCAGTATAGCTTTAACATTACGTATGTTTCGATGAAAGCAGTTGCGTTTTTATTTCGCATGATTCATTAAAATGCGAAGATAAATTACAACCACGAAGACGAATTCTTTGATTTGCACAAAATATCTTCTTCACATAAGTAAAAGTAATAATTCAAAACATGACTTATTGTTTTAAAGATTAAAAAAAATGCAAAGATATTTTACTACTAATTATCAATTGCTTTTTGTTCGTCGTTTCTTTGAAATGAAGTCATTTTCAAAGTTCGTTTAAGATTTCTTGCTTTTAAATAATTAATCTCGCTCTCAGAAAATTATCGTTTGATGATTTTCTAAAAATTTTTTTTCAGTTTTTACTGTAACACTTTTGTAATATATTTTTATTCTTTAATTGAATTAATAATTTTGATATTGCAAACGATGAAGAAAAATTTTCTCTTGCATTTATTGTTTAAAAAATATCACATTTCCTATTTATTCATTTCATATAATCACATGATGAAAATTATATTTTTCTGTTTTATTATTGGTAGTAATTAACTTTTTTTAAAATCAGAACTTCTGAAAATTTGATGGCAACATTTTATTAAAAGCTGATTTTTTTTTAGATCCTCGAGAAGATGAATTTTTATTTTTATTTTATACGAAATAAATTGTTGAAAAAAACCCAATTAAATTAAATGTGTAAAAATTCATTAAAAATAGAGTTATAATTCATAGATCAAAACATTAGTATCATTGAAAAGCTAATTTTTTGAGCTTTAACTTGATGCAAAAATCAATTTTGTGCTGTAATATTATCGGAAGTTATAGCGTCAAAAACGTCAAAATTTGGTTTATTTTTTAATTAATTAAAATTTTAATTAAAAATTCAAAAAAAGGGCTCTGAGGTGCACATTCCCGGCACCCAAGGCATACATATACCAAATTTGGTAGCTGTAGGTCGAACGGTCTGGTCTGTACATCGCCAACACACACACACACACACACATTGTGCTTTATTATAAGTAAAGATTACTGTACTTTCTGAATACTACGTAAACAAGGAAGTAAAAATATATGTCCCAAACTTTAAATAAACCAATCAAGGCCGAATAACTTAACACCACAATGATGTATATGGTTACTTTAGATATTTTTTTAATGAAATGTAACATAATACTATTGCTTCAGTTACAAGAAACCACGGAAAAGTGAAATCGGATATTAATATCTTACACTCACTGGAGATAGTTCTTTCTAACTATGAAAAGATGAGGGATTATTAGGTATTTCTTATATACATTCTTAAGTTCCATGAATAAGTTTCATTTGAAGAAAGTTTTTTTTTCTGTTGTACATCTCTATTAATTATAAAATAAAATAAGTTTTAGCATTTAAAAAAGAAAATTCCTTTATTTAGAAGTACCAAATTTTGCTTTAAGATACTGTGGCGCTAGCCTTATAAGCCAGATAACATCTACGATACCGAAGTCGAACTTTGGTGTAGTGGTCATGTTACTCGGCTACTGGCCCTAGCGACGCAGGTTCGTACCGTGACCTTCACTCGCGACAATGCTTTAGAGTGCAAATATGTACATTCTGGAATTATTTTTACAAATTTTTAATTAGATTTTGAATTAATTAAAAATTAAGAAAGATTTTGGCGTTATTATATTGTTACGTTTTTAGCGTAGCGGGTTCGGATTGAATGGACTTTATTTGAGGACAGTACAAACAAATTTATTTACAGTTATTTACAGGTATATGCAGGATGACTTGAAAAAGTAAAACTTCAGAAAGCACAATCCAGCAATAATCAGTCACTTACAGCGTAAATGCAATTCTTACGCACAATAATCACAGTTTTCAAAGCAGCTATAGTATAGCACAGCAACAGTCAATCACAGCGAGCTCAATAACACAGCGTTAACAGCAAACGCAAACACAGCTCACTAATAACAAGCGAGAATCCGCTAGTAAAGCGAAACACTTCTCTTCCTTGAGAGATCAACTCTCAACGAATTCACTCACTGACTCCTTTTACAGCAACCCTTCCCTTATATAGCCGGGCCCGCGTTACGAGAAGAAACGTGGCGCAGCCAGAATTGTCTCGGGGTTACCAGAATATTCCTCGCGTCAAGTCAACTCGGCTGGCTCGAAGCACCTTGTGAAGCGCCGCCAACATTTCCACCTGCGGCGCCCGTTTCGCCCGCTTGTAACAATATATGCATCTCGTGATAATATTTTTAAACAAAACTGATTTTTACACTATTTTAAAACAAAAATTCATCTTTTTAACAATTTCAGTTTAATTATCTCGTACATTTTTCTGAATTTGGATATTTAAAAACAGTTGTTTTTGTATAAGTTTCAACAATTGGGGACATTGCTAAATTTAAATTTAAACCATTATCACTGCTTCGTCAAATATTAATTGACATGATTTTCTTAAATTCTGTAAGTAAAGAAAGAAGGATTGTTTGTGAAAGGAACAAATGGGTAGTTTCTGTGAAAAATGAGAGATTGAAGTTACGGTGTCATAAAAATTAAAAAGCCGATTACTTAGAAAATTTCCTTTGTAACAATAATTTGATTTAATGGACCTGAGCTCTACCAGGATTGCTCATATTTGCAATGAACTAAACTCATGTGTGCCAATTTAAACTTTGTGGCCTTATAGTAAAGTCTCGGTTCATGAACCGGAGGACTTCCGGTTCAAGACCCGATTCTACCGAAGAACCGTCGAATAAGGGGGTTGTTGCACGTTAAATTCTTCAAGGCCAAACGTCCTCCCACTTGTGTTGTGTGTTGTCGAAAGTGGTATGTCAGATCAGATGTCTCCTTGTCATCTGACTACCGTTTCGAATGACGAGGTCCGTCCCCAAACAGCCCAGTTTTTCTTTGGTTCTGTGTCACTTGCGCTCACTCTTATTAGCGTTAATTTATTAGAGGGTGTCATTTGCGCTCAAGTCTTAAAAAGGGTATCACATTATAAATTTTATCTTTGTATGTAAAAATTTGGCGATTTTACAATGTGCAATACTATGTTGCAATATGGTAATCATTCACTGTTAAATGATACTTCATGTCTCTGATAACGAAAAAAGGCTTCCGCGGGAAAAATGCTAATGACCCTTACTGCTTTTCAAACGAGTGATAAAAGTAATAAATAGAATGCGAGAAATTTGCTTTGAAATTTTTCTATGAATTAACATGTTCATAATTTTCCTACACTGAAGACATTTATAAAAATTATAGTTTTGACGCACATAATACAAATTTAATGTATTAAAGTGAATTATAATTTTTAGTTTTAAAAAATGTTGTTTGGAAAGACAAATGTTGCTTTGATCTAGATAGATCATTAATTTAACTTTTAGAAAATTTTAACGTTTAGAAAAGTGAAAACATTTCTTCTTGCAAGAAATTCATCATCACTTGTAATTTTTCTGTACATATTCTGCATAATTCTGTTTTTAAAAGCTCTTTAGTTAATCCCATTTTCAACAAAAGTATACGGTATGGTACCGATAAATTCAATTAATTTTTAATGAAATTATATCTGAACTAAGAAATTAATTAATTTTATCAGTGAATATTTAATAAATCTTGGGAGTGAGGAAAAAAGCGAATATTTCGGAGATAAGATGCTTTAATTATCTCGCTTAATCTTATCAATACAAGAAACGTGCTTTCTATATAGCCCCTCTAGATGCACGCCAAGTTTTCCTGCCAAAGGGGATTAAATCCCAGTAAACCTACCATGTGAGCGCAAAAGACACCCTCTAATGAGTTAGCGCTAATGAGACTGAGCGCAAGTGACACAATTCCGTTTCTTTAGATTGAGACTTAAAAATAATTAAAGTAAAAAAAACTAAAAATTCTAGCAATTAAAACAAAATAGATCTGATTAATATCACAATTTGGTGCTTAAAAATATTTTCTCGTTAGGATTGTAAGCGATTAATCAGGAATAAGATATTTAATTTTAAGTATACATGTCAGTCAAAAGAGGCTATTTTTGTAGTATTTATGTTCATAAAATGAATTTTAACCATTCCAACAGATTAGATGTCTCTGACAAATGATTTTACCAATGACTTGGGATACAAAATATATTACTATCAATTATCAAAGCAACAATGAAATAATGTAAACTGATCACTAAATAACATCAGAGTATAGAAATTGGCGAATAACTAAAATGTTGCTTTGGAATTAATTATCGATTACGGGATATTCATATTGAGTAAATTAGCAATAATTTTTACTTTCTCGCATATGTAGTACAGAGAAAGTATAGAAATAAACAATAAATTTGAACTCGAAGTTTTTGCGAATCTCTACGCTGTTGACCTTCCTGAGTTCGAAAAATACAACTTTGGAAAATATCTGACAATGACAAAAATAACTGAAAAAATACTTAGAACTAGACAGATTTAATATAAGGACCTAACAAATTTTGAGCCATATTTTCGGTTAAAATTCTGTCTAACTGTCCTTCTGTTCGGACTGTTAATTATAAGATAATTAGTTATAAGTTATAACATATTACAAAACGAAGACAATTTTATAGATAAAATTCACTTCATCTATAGATTTATATCTATAGCCCAGATGCCTTTCAAATTCTGAGCCAAATCCCGCAAGGGGTTGATTGTCTGTCCATCTGTACTTTCAGAAACATCAAATCGCGAACATAAATATATCAAATTTAATACAGGATTTTTTGTCTGCAAGAATATATGCATGTCAAATTTTGGTTTCAATAGTTGAAACTTTCAGTCGATTTTCGAATACTTTTAACCACCTGTCAGAAATTAATCGCTTAGGATGGTACTATAGATTTTAAAAATGCTAATTTTATGATAAAGCTTAATATTTGGAGTAATTATACTCTAATTCCATGGAAGGTATCTTCTAAGATAGCACCTATGCTGAAGTATATGCCTGAAAACTTTGAAGAAACCATGCCCTTCTTATTTTTGTAATTTTATGAATAAGATTTATCTTGTCTAGACGTTAGTAGCAACTTTTTAAAAGAATGCGGCATACTTGCCTTGATATTAGTTGTTCTATAATATAACGATTTTAGAATTTAAATTTATTAAACTTGTTTCATTTGTTAATTTTTTTTTTGAAAAATTCTAGTTATTGGTAATAATTTCCAAATTACAGAGATTTTTCAAATACTTTTTGTGATGAAATGGTTTTATAAAATTCGAATATAGATGCTTTAAACACTTTATATGTTGTTAGATAAAGAGTTTTAAAAAAAGACATTGCACATAAACATTTCTGAAATGTATCCCCGTCATGCATATTTTGTTTTTTGAATAGTTTTTCAAGTACTATAATTAATCTTATAAATCATGATTTCATCTTCTCTTAGGAAAGACATTTTTATTTGTTTGCAATTTGTAATCTTTTCGTTCGATCATTTTCATCATCTTATCAGATGTTTACAGGAACATTTTGAACTAAATGATTGTTTATTTGAGCTAAAATTTGTCGCTGATTGATTAAATTTTTATGAACCTTCACTCATCACTCCATCAGGTTTTATAATCGGAGGTAGTGGTCTCCCCGAAACTTTCTCGGTTTTTCTCCGATAAAGATCTTATCACCCACTTCCTCCGTTTAAAGTAAGTCACGAATAAATTCAATGCCATTGACTAACGTTAGATCTTCGAGATAAATCAAACATTTTTTTAATCTATCGTGAGAATATTTATTTTATATGCTTTTTCTCAACTACTGCTGAAATAAAACTACAGTTTTAGTCACAAGATAGCATGCCATATTTCTTCGATTTAATTCATCGTGTTTCAATGCGTGCGAAAACATAGACCAACATATGGTTAACCGTTAAGGATTTGGATGCAAATTTATTAAGTACATTTTAAATGATAAACTTGAAGAAGAAATTAACAAATTTTATCTACCTAGCTTTCTGCATTTTGTAATTATTGGGTTCATTTGTTCTCGAACAAGCAGACAAACGGTGTTTAAGTAAATTGATTTAGCTAAAAATTTCATAGAAATCTAAAATTTAGGACATAACTCTATTTAACAATTATCTCTTTTTCAAAGCGTGTTTTTAGTTATCATATTCATAGACAAATATAATTTCAAAAGTTTATTTTTCATCACCAAGAGTTCCAAAACGTAGAATTCTTCAAAGTTTCGAGTTCAAATTATTTGATGATAACAGCACTTTCTTTGTTCTTCGTAAAGCAAGTAAGGACGAGAAAGTAAAAAAGGAAAATTTAAGATATTAACTGATTTATTAGCTTTAATGCTAACAAAAATTTATAAAATTTTATTTTTTTCACTGGAATTCATCATCTAACTTGGAATTTTAATGTTCCTTGACAATAGAATGGATTATTGAAAAACAACAACAAAATAAAATTACTAAAAGCTGCATATAAAATTTATTGTATGCATATCATCATACGCAGTTATCATATTATCATATACATTTCATGATATGTAATTATCTTATTATCATATACAATTATCATAATATCACATCCAGTTATCATATAAAATTATCATATACAGTTAGCATAGTATCACATTCAGTTATCATATACAATTATCATATACAGTTATCATAGTATCACATTCAATTATCATAATATCATACGCATATCATCATATGTAATTATCATATAAATAGCATCATATGTAATTATCAGATTATCATATACATAACATCATATGTAATTATCATATTATCATATACATATACATAACATCATATGTAATTATCATATTATCATATACATATACATATCACCATATGTAATTATCCTATTATCATATACAATTATCATAATATCACATCAAATTATCATACATAACTATCATAATATCATATTCCATTATCATATATTATAATTAAATACCTATGATACACAATCTTCATATACAATTATCATAAACTTATCATATATAATTTATCACAACACAAATTGTTATAGAATAAACAATGATATATACCATGTAATTCTCAATTTTTTAATGATAATTTTCAGCAATTTAATTAATACCAATTGAAAACTAAAAAAAGGCATGATTTGGAAAACTTATAAGAAAAAATTTTCATGTAATTTCTTATTTTTTATGTTTTATACTTTAAAGATATATATAAGAATTCCAGATGATTTTGAAGAATTTTCAGTTTGCTAGTTTTCGTTTTATATCTTATCAACTTTGACTGATAATACCAGTATTTTATTATATTACTTACTACTTCATTACGTTTTATTATGTTTATTACTAAAGCTTTTAAGATATTCCTAACTTTTTGACTGGTAACAGTTTTAACCTACTTTACATAAAATCTTTTAACTAAAAGATTTTACAGTGCATACGCAACATAGGATTTTTTCCGAGATTCCTCTTATCTTCCTTTCACTTTCATATCGTTGTTTATTATCCTTATGAATAGTTTGAAAGGAACTTCTTTTATCAAGTGGAGGTAATGTCGTCAGAATTATCAGATAAAAAAGAGCGAAATAAACTTAGAAATGATTTTGAAATAATCCAAAGGATATACGTAAATTGTACGTATGAGTTCTAAGAAAACTTTTCTTGTTTAAAATTTCTGCAGTGAATTCTGTTTTTTTTAAAAAACTGACTATAAAAATGAAAAGCATATTTTCCACAAATTGAAAAACGAATTTAATATTTAACATTCCAAGCGAGATGTCAAATATTGAACGCTTAAGTGTTATTTCTAGTTTTGCCCTCAGGCAGACGATAAAATTTTTTGTTGTGTGGTGAAGTAACAGATTGAATTTTTAAAAACTTTTCGGTTCAAAATTTAAATTATTATTTCTTTGTACTAACAATTTTTAACTGCTAAATGATATTTAAAAATAATCAATGGATTGGATTTTATATGTGTATGTTTTTCCCAATAAAAATTATTTCAAATATCTAACTTTAGGATGCTTTAAAAACCTTATAAGTTACATATTTAAAGAAAAAGGAATATGGTTGTTAAGGATAAAGTCTTTTTTATCATAAATCACTGTCCAAAATATTTAAATAGTTCTGTATTCCTGAAACAAAATGCAAAATCGAGAATTCTCTTTTTTCGACTTTCTAATTTTACAGCACATTCAATTGTCCTTTGAATACTCCTCATATGTAAATGATTTAGGTGAAGTGATTCATCAATAACTCAAAATAGATACGCCTCTGTTACAAAATACAAAAATCTGAAATGCTTTTCTTTGATTAGTTATTGAGATTCATTTCCTCTTATATTTAATTTTGGTTTAACAATTCTGATTTAGATAAGTTTTACAAAATTTCAATAATCGTAAAAAGAAATTATAGAAACTTTGTACAAATGATACGTCACTTTCGTAAATGATAGCCCTTTTTATAACTAAATGCTTCAATGAATTTGCATATTTTCGGGAGTGAACTCATGTGGAAATTTTAAATTCAACATTCTCGTAAAATAGTAGCTATCAAATCATCTATAAGAACCATTCAGAAAATTGGAGGAGTCAATTTCATGGGTGGGTGATAGTTTCTTTCCTTTCTCGAAGTTTAAAAAGAGAAAATGTCGTAAAACAAAAAGTTAACTTTTAAGGTATCAATAAATTTTCCCATTTTAGAAGCCCTGAGATGAAAAAGTATATATATATATTTAAATTTGCAAATATATCTATGATATAGTTTGTCTGTCTGCCGATAAATCAAAAGTGAAACTAATCAAGCTAAGAATCAATCATTTGCCTCTCAGAAACCACATAAACTCTTTTAATGCATAATAACGTAGATAAATAATGTAGTAATTGTACGTAGATAAAAAATGTAGAAATGCAAATGTAGTTAAAAAAGAAAAAAAAATGGCAAAAAATACTCTAAATACAAATTTTAGTAAAGGAAAAAATTCTAAATAAATTAAAAGAAATAAAAAAAAACGATATTTTCGTTTTTAAATTTCAAGTTATCATGTGAAAACATTATTATTTTTATGTTTTTTTATCTTTATTAATTTAAATCATTAACCAATTTAAACCGGTTTGAAACAATCACGAGATTTCTCTACTGGTCTCTATCCTGCCCTTCCTCCCTCCCCCTTTCTCTCTTTATATATATATATATATATATATATATATATATATATATAATGAGAGTTTTTTTTAAATCTTAGCTGGCAAACAGAGTTTTGGAGCTCGACAGATTTTGAGATTAAATAATAGCTGTGATATCATAGTTCTTCGTCTTTTAAAAATGCATGTGCTGTCAAAGAAGCATACTTAATAATAAAGAAATAACTGTAAAAGCAGGTCAACCTTTTAAAAACTTATCTGTTTTCAAAGAAGCATAGTAATGATAAAGCAATACTAATAAAAGCAAGTAAAAAAACAGGTAATTCGTGCTCAAAAATTTCGGACACATCAAAACCTTCTAAAGAAAACAACACCATGTTCTGACATGATAATAACAATTTTTGATTCAAAGTTTGAAAAAAAATCAATAGAAAAAATTACTAGTATTTTATAAAAAACATGAATAATTCTATATAATATCACTATTAGAATTATTAAAATTATTAAAAATTATTATTTCATTCATTTATTTCATTCATTCCAAATTATTTCTTTTAATGAAATTTCTTGGGTGATTTGGGCCAGGTAGCCTGGTTGGTAGAGTATTGGGTTCGTTTTCCTAAGGTTGCGAGTTTGAACCTCGCCGGCCGAAGATTCCCCGAGTGTGTGGTGGCAGGAGCTCGTTAAATATGTTCGTGGTCGCAAAGTCCCCCATGTCGAGAATAATGCCACTGGGGATACTGGTTCAAAGGTGATCTTTATCTGTTCCAGATCTAAATTACAATCTGTGGATAAATGAATGAATCCCGCCCCGTAAAAAGGGTTTGTGACGAGTGTGAGCTAGAAGTGAGACTATCACTGCCAGATAACTGCTTGCTAAATACTATTAGTTACGACACACAACACAAAACTGTTTGAAGTTTGAACTCGAAGTCTATTTTTTGAGAAATTAGACTTAGTTTTATATTCGCATTAAAATGCTTTTAACATTATTTTACCTTCTTAAAAGCTATTTTCTCAAATTCTAACCTTCGACGGAATTTTCTGAAGAAAAGCCTCGTAATAAAAATGTTCATACACATTTTTTTATTCAAATCTGATATAATAATTCCTCAATATGTTCTTTAGCTCTTGAACGGGAGAATGAGCAATCGGTTCATTCAGAAATATCCTTTAGCTATTTTAATGTGAAAAAAAATGAACATTTCACGTTATTTATCAATCTAACACTCAATATTTAAGGAACGAACAGCGATATAGCTTAATTTTTAATTCAAAAACTAGGCAATATATATTTTATAAATATCTGAGAGAGAGAGAGAGAGAGAGGAAATTGTTTGATAAATTTCAAAAGTAAAAGATTTTATTTTTATTCAATTATTTTAGACAATTTTTCCCATAAAAAAACTTCAGAAATTTGACTAGTTATTATGATTTCATACATGTTTTTTTAATGCAAAAATTCAAAAATATAACTATTTCTGAGCGCTCTAAAAAGTTCATATCGATTGTAGGCACATACCTTGGATTGCAGAGAATGGTCGAATTTTTAAGAACAGTGTAAATTGATGAATTGATAAATACTGAGGAATGAATGAATGAATGAATGAATACAAAAAATATAAATGAATGAATACAGAAAATATAAATGAATGAATACAGAAAATATGAATGGATGAATACCGAAAATATGAATGAACGAACACACAAAATATAAATGAATGGATACAGAAAATACAAATGAATGGATACAGAAAATACAAATGAATGAATACAGAAAATACAAATGAATGAA
>JAOUZG010019110.1:385243-396660 GCA_026289955.1 Argiope argentata | reverse complement strand
TAAATGAATGAATACAGAAAATATAAATGAATTGAATACAGAAAATACAAATGAATGGATACAGAAAATATAAATGAATGAATACAGAAAATACAAATGAATTGAATACAGAAAATATAAAGGCATGAATACAGAAAATATAAATGAATGAATACAGAAAATACAAATGAATGGATACAGAAAATATAAATGAATGGATACAGAAAATATAAATGAATGAATACAGAAAATATAAATGAATTGATACAGAAAATACAAATGAATGAATACAAATACAAATGAATGGATACAGAAAATACAAATGAATGAATACAGAAAATACAAATGAGTGAATACAGAAAATATAAATGAATTGAATGCAGAAAATACAAATGAATGGATACAGAAAATACAAATGAATGAATACAGAAAATACAAATGAATTGAATACAGAAAATATAAATGAATGGATACAGAAAATATAAATGAATGAATACAGAAAATATAAATGAATTGAATACAGAAAATACAAATGAATGGATACAGAAAATATAAATGAATGAATACAGAAAATATAAATGAATGGATACAGAAAATATGAATGAATGGATACAGAAAATATAAATGAATGAATTTAGAAAATATGATTGAATGAATACAGAAAATATGAATCAATGAATACAGAGAATAAATAAAAACGAAATGACAGAGACATTAAGACATGTAACGAACCCATGATTAATTGAAGTCAGTGATAATAAAATTAATCATCAAGATAGATTAAACGCCTTGACGAGGTTTATTAAACGCTAAGAGGAAGTGTAAAAGCAGACGCGATTCTTTCAAAGACTTGATGTAATAAGAAGTGTAACATGACAGTAAGGAATCTACGATATGCTGGATTCAATATTCTATTTCAAATCTCAACGAAAAGAAGATGTATTTTTTCCTTTATCGAATATCTTTACTGTAGCTTTTTTTCAAGAATTGACCATATTATTAATAAATGAATATTAATTAAAATTTTCTGCTAAAGTAAAGTATATTATTTAAGTTTTTAATCCAAAAACTGAGTATTCCTTCTTTTCAACTACACGGATAGCGCAATGCTCAAAAAATTAAAATAGGTAGCAATCCAAAGAGCATAGTAAAATAGTTTTTGACACATAAATAATGTTCCCTAATCTTTCTTTTATTTAGATATAAGGTTCTAAAATCTGGCAATATTTCAAGAAAAGTCGCCAATTTTGGCGAGAGAGGGAAAGTTTTGGCAGGGTCAGTCCTCAAAATGTCAATGTCTTGAATATTAACGAAGCTATTAAAGTAATTTCTCATATTTCTTTAGTAACATAAAATTTCCTGGTTGTCATAAGGACAGAGGCTATCTTACACATTTGAAAAAACTAATTATTAATAAAACATTAAGTTAATGCAAAGAATTTCTTTTAATTTGATTTCAAAACTTTTGCTGCTGAGAAGTCTTATTTGTATACATATTAGTAAAAGTGTAAAGAAATAAAATGTAAATAAAGTGTACAAACACGAAATTAATAAAAAATATCAATTAAAAATAAATCAAAACATGTTAAAAATATGCTCATACGTTAAATTAAAATGTCCATGAAATTCATAAAGTCAGGCCAGTATTAACTTCGGGGTCCCCATATTCAACGTCCAAATACGAAAACTGTATAACTTTTATTGATTTCAATATAAGTAAATTAAGATAAAAGCTCTGTACAAGTAATTTTAAGCTGTAAATTTTGTCAAATTGAACTAATAAAAATCTAAGGCATAAAATACTTTTAAGAATTATGATTCTAGTGATTAAAGTACAAAAGCCGTGAATATTATTTAATTCAAGGTAAATCATTTTTTAAAATGTTTAAAGTACATATAGCTTTTGAAATACGAAGCAACATCATATGAAATTTACCCTAGTGTGACTGCCTTTCTCCTCTTAGGCGTCTGCTTTTCTAATCTCTCTCTCTCTATAGTGCAGCTTATAGAGATATACAGTTTCTATATGACATAAGAATGTTTGACATTGGGAAGAGATACAAGATATATTTTCCTCGCCTCCTATAAAGGTTTGTTGAGTCTCTAGGGGGCTGTAGCGTTAGCCTTATAAGCTAGATAAGATCCTTCGAGCTGAAGGGTCCCTTTTGCGAGATCGGTATGCTACTCGGCTACAGGCCCAAACGTCGCAGGTTCGTACCGTGACCTTCAATCTCTACATTGGTGACCTTTACAAAACAACCTTCCGCTTCAGTCGTGGCGCCATCTACCCGCAGCAAAATCGTCAGACTCACTTGATGAAAGCAAAACACAAACAAAAAAAATCGTCAGACCCACTTGATGAGCAAGCAGCAACTCGCCATAACACTTTGCATAATACAAAAAAATTGTTCGCTTCTTCGCCGACTCACTGGTGGGGAAGTACTGTAGCATTATCCTTATAAGCCAGATATTATCCTTCGAGCTAAAGGGTCCCTTTTGCTCGATCGGTACGCTACTCAGCTACAGGCGCAAACGTTGCAGGTTCGTGCCGCGACCTTCAATCGCTACAGGGTCTTTAGGGAGGACCAGTGGCATATAAAACCGGAATCTTTAGAAGGTTCAGTCGGAGTTCCCGTCCGTGTTCGGCGACCTCCAATCCTTAAAAAATTAGTAGAAGCTTGGTTAACAATAATTGGCATTAACTGTAAAGCGTAGACCTGCTGGTATGTCGGGTTGAGAGTGGTTGCGTTAGCCGCAGACTCCTTTGGCTGTAGTGCTGTCTTACGGGGGATTCAGGGTTGGGATTCGGATACTTTTTGCTATTTTGTGTCTTTCAGCGACGTTTTTTCTTTAAGTGAAGGAAGGGTTGCTTTTTCTTGCGGTTACAGTATTTTTGAGAGGGAAGGGTTGAGGTTTTGGCGCAGTTGCAGTTTTCTCGTGACTAAAGGGGTGTACTGAACGGGTTGAGGTGATGGATACATGAGAAGCACTGGGATTGGGATGGGATGGGTGGATTTAAATTAAAAGTACGTTGCGGGGTCTTTTAATTTTAGGATTAGGTATATATTTTTGAATTTCGCTTATGGCTTTATTGCCATTATTATCAAATTTTTTGAAAAAAATTAATTGCAAGTTTTTTGACGATTTCTTTAAAAGATGGGTAAATGGGTGCTTTTCTAATGTCAGTATTTCTCATGTACCATGTAGCCTTTACTACTTTTCTGATAACAATGTTGAATTGTGATTCGATGAAATTTAAGTTTGTTTTTGCTGCATGACCCCAGACGGGACATGCATGTGTAAGTATAACAACAATCTGTCTGAAAGATGCTAGCAAAAATTGTTTTTGTGCTATCAAAATCCAACAAAATAAAAAGTTTTTTTTTTTTTTTTTTTTACTAAGCAGGGCTTTTCATAACTGTTAGATTTGCCGTTTATAAACCAACGATGTAGCGAAAACATGACTTTCTTTGTTCGTACCAACTCCGCTTTCTTATCATCATCTCTTCAAGAGGCTTTAACTCTTTCATAATCACTCCTCTTTAAGATTAGCTCGTCTTCAATTAGTCGCGATGTTTATTAAGAGTTTCAGCTACATAATCTCCCGCGATTTAAGAAAAAAAATTCCATGAAAACAAAAACGAGACACTATCGCTCTTACATGCTTTCGTCACAGCGCCGATTGGATCACACCAAATTCCCACTCAAAAAAAAAAAAGTCTAGGCATTAACTCGACAAACTGCGTGGGTTGTTGGTCAAAGCATTAGAATCTGGTGAAGACGATCTATATCAGTCCTCTTCAAATTAGGGGTGGAAAAAAAAATAGAAGAACAGACAAGAGAAGAAAAATAAAGTGTAAGCGGAGGCCACAAATGCGTTCAGAATCGTTTGGTGTCAGATTGCGGACGGATGTCACATGACTACCCTGGGTCCTCTGTTCGTGGGTCCTTAAATCAGTACCACTGTATGACAGCTTGGTTGCGAGGATTTTCCGATGGCAGCGGAAGAAGTTGAGGATCAGAAAACCGCGAAATCTCGCGAGAAAAAAAAGAGGAAAGATCAGGGTTGTGGAGTAAGTGGCATTCTCTTTTGATAATTTTGGAAATGAGTGACGTAATTATTTTCACTTGTGAATGAAGTGCTTATGGAACACATTTTTTTTACTCTCATTATTGATGTCCTTTTGATAGCAGCTATTTTGTTAATTTTCAGTAGAATGCTCAATGTTCAAAAGAATTTAACGTTGAAAACTGAGAATCAGGAGATAGTTTTTTTTTGTTGATAATATTATTAATTAAAGCATAATATTATTTTTATTTTAGTTGATTTATATACTCAAGCTCTGTTTAATATATTTAACAATATCTCAAATCGTGAAAATATTAGATAATTCATAGACGTTCAATTACTCAATTCATTCGCCAACTGATCAAGTAACTTTTGTCTTCTCATATTATTTTTTATTTTTAAAATTAATCGATCTATTGCCTTATAATCTCTTTATAAAGTATTGAATTCGGTTTTGAATATGAGTAGGTATACTTTACATACAGTGTTTATCTGGTATAGATTCTTTGTTGTCTAGGTTTACAATCTCTTTCATCTTTGCATCATAAGGGGCTTATTTTACGGTTCAAACATTTAAACATTTTACATTTTTACATCAATAATTGCTTGTTTTATAGTAAAAATATTTCAATATTTCGCATCTTAGCAATCATATTTTTTTAAATCAGAAGTCATTTATTTTGCAGTTCAAATACTTAGTTATTTTTCAGATTTGCATTCATTTTGTATTTTTGCATCATGTAATGCTTAATTTACAATCCAAATATTTAACAATTCTACATCTTTACTATTACAATTACGTCCTTACAACATAAGATATTTATTTTGGGTACCGAATGTTATTGATTTTTAGAGACTTTATATTATTATTTTTTATTTTCTGTTATGATTTTCAAAAATAATCTAAATTATATATTCTTTAGTAATTTTCTATAACATTTTATTTTATTGGAATATTAAAACACATTCTCCTTTCGATTTCATGCCTAATCTACTAATATAGTGCAGATAATTGGTAGTGTACTGGGAGTAATTGGGAGAATATTGGAAGTATTTAAAAGTGCATTTAGGACATCTTTCTTTTGGCCAATAAAATCCAAAATTTAATCTTATTTAATAATCTGGTATTAAGACCGCAAGCTAAATTTCATTTCGCTGATAATTTGGCTATGTTATTGATTTTTGAAGCTATATATTAATTTATATTTAGACGTCTTTGGAAAATTGTCGGTTGGTTCAATGGAAGTACTATTTATTTTTAATTTCATTCAATTAATTTAGATATTTTTATGATAGATTAATTGCCACAATTTAAATTAGTGATATTATAATTGTCTTATGAATATTTTATTTAACTTTTTAAATGGAATGAAATCCAACTATAGTAATATTTCCCTTTATAATGTTCACTGTTATAAACGATTAATTTACAGTTCATCTATCTCCAAATTCTAATGATATTGTAATTTTACTATTTTTATTCGTTTTATAAACTACACCGATATTAAATCGATGTCTTCTTTACCTTTAAATAATGACACACACACACACACACACACACACACACACACACACACACACACACACACACACACACACACACACACACACACACACACACACTAGAGATTAAATACTTCCTAAAACAATGAAGACGGCTTGAATTTTAAGGCTGAAACTTAACTTATTGATGACAATTAAGCCAAAAGAGTTTTAAAAATACTACTAAAATTTGGGAAGCATTTTGAAGATTTTAAATTGATATTATTAAAAAACAATTTTTTTTATTTTTTAGAAGGAGTAAAATGTATGATTTGCAATAGTATTCTTGGAAGTTATCGCGGAAATACACCAAAATTTAGCTCACATTTGAATTAAATGAAATTTAAATTAACACGTTTAAAAATCCATTAGCATGTTTCTTCATATTATAAATTTCCATCATTCCTAGTAAATATTTACCAAATTCAGGTCAAACAGTCTAGTCTGTAGAGCACCTATACAAACATTTTAGCATATACACATATTTTCATCTTTAATATTAATAGAGATAAAGATGTATTTCAAATAATTTTTTCCCAGAATGTGTTTCTAAAGTTGTCTCGAAAACGACAGCATTAAAATTATTTGAACCCTTTTTTTATGATTGTGAAAAAGTCTTTTCTTTTAAAATTAGAATTAAAGCTGTGAAAAAAAATAACAATTTCTTCTTCTTTTTTTCTCTTCGAGAATTTGTATAGTCTAGCTCTTATATTGAAAATATACCCCACGTAATTTTAATCAGGTTTATATTTAACAAACCAGAGCGTTGTTCCCCAAAATGGGTTTCTAACGATGTCTCGAAAACGACAGTATTAAAATTATTTGAAATATTTAATGTTCGAATGCTAACCCTTTCTTTATGGTTGTGAAAAAGTCTTTTCTTTTAAAATTAGAATTAAAGCTGTGAAAAAAATAACAATTTCTTCTTTTTTTTTCTCTTCGAGAATTTGTATATTCTAGCTCTTATATTGAAAATATACCCCACGTCATTTTTAATCAGGATTATATTGAACAAACCAGAATGTTATTCCCCAGAATAGCTTTCTAACGATGTCTCGAAAACAGTGTTAAAATTATTTGAAATATCTAATGTTCGAATGCTAACCCTTTCTTTATGGTTGTGAAAAAGTGTGTTCTTTTTAAATTAAAATTATGGCTGTGGGAAAATAACAATTTCTTCTTTTTTTCCTCGAGAAGTTGTGTATTCTAGCTCTTAAATTGAAAATATCCCAAACGTCATTTTTAATCAGGTTTATATTTAATAAACCAGAATGTGTTTCTAACGATATCTCGAAAACGACAACATTAAAATTAATTGAAATATCTAATGTTCGAATGCTAACCTTTTCATTATGGTTGTGAAAAAGTGTGCTGTTTTAAAATTAGAATTAAGGCTGTGGGAAAATAACAATGTCTTCTTTTTTTCCTCGAGAAGTTGAGTATTTTAACTCTTAAGTTAAAAAATATCTTACACGTCGGTTTTAATCAGGTTTATATTGAACAAGCAAAATATTTCTAGCATATTTTGCACCAGAATAACAACTTAAAATTTGATTTTATAATACATCAAGGGTAACCATTTCTATTTTTAAGATCCTAGAAAATTATTCTGTAAAAAATCTATCTGCTATAATAAACTGTCAAAAAAAATACCAGACAACGGATGAAGGATATCTTTATTAGATAGAGTTAAACGGGTTTTACTGTTTTTTATTTTATTTTAGCACAGCTGTGGAGACATCATTGATGTTACAGCAGGGAAAAGGGAAGATCTTCTTCTTCATGTTCGCGGAGTTAAAATAAAGACGTGCTGCTCACATGCGACTTGCTCAAAGTTTTGGCAGCTTTCTTTTAATAAGTTGCCGATTGCAACGGTTTTTCATGACGCCATTTCTCGAAAATTTTTCTGGCCATGTTCCGAAGAAAAATACAAAGTGCCTGTTCTTATCGTGACCTAACATCGAAACTCGGAATTACTGGAGATCAGATTGGAGAAATATTTTGAATAATATCAATAATTACATTTTATACTAGCTTTTATCTGCGAATTCGTGCGCGTCTTCCTCGTGTTCTGGGAGTTCCGGGTTCGAGTCCCGGTTTGGGCAAGGTTGTTCTTCCGTGTGCTATTTGTGAGATGTGTGACTGTGCCCACCCCCTTGTAAAAAGGGGCTGTGCAAGTGAATGTGGTGAGTGTGTAGCTAGGTCTACACTTGGTCCTTGTTGGCGCTACTTCAAAGAGAGAGAGAGAGAGAGAGATGCTCCTTTCGGCTTCAATTTGCTGCTATATCAGCGAAGGAGCTTGTCCAGAGGCAAGTACCATAAGTAAAAACAACAACATCCGCGGCTTCGTACCATCGAAAAGCACAGAATAACCTAAAAAAATTATTTACAATCTGTACTTGAAATAAAGCAAAATAACAAACCGATTCCCAATTTCTTTATAATCAAATCAAGTCTATTTTGATTGCTGATTGAGATTGAGATACTACAATAGACATAACTTTTGACTTTAATTAAGATAAATAACAGTTGTCTACAATTGTGTATTTTCATGCGTTTCATTCAGCATGAGGGAAATTCTTAAGATTAAATTTTTTTAATTTCTTTTATTCTGTTTTATACACACACAAACTTTCAATTATGATTGATATCTTTTATTATATACTCTATGAGCCTGTTTGGATTCAGTAAATAATGAGTTGCTTATCATTTTTTTTCTTTCAGATTAAAGCTGTAGTGCTGTTTTATATGGAATTAAGTTTAGAGAAAATTAGATATATGCAAGTCAAAAAATGTATATACACACGCTTGTAAATTAATTGCGCTTGAATTAAATGCGCTTGTAAATTAATTGAGCTTTTTAATGTATTATACATTACATATTTATAGTCCCAGGAAAATCCTTTGAACAGAGCTATATATTGAAATTTTATTTTTCCGAGCAGTAACAAAGGCGGACCACCCGTTTATGAAAAGCAAATATTCTTTAATAAAAAGAAAACTTTTTTTTTTAAAAAAAAAAGGTCTCAATTAATTAGGTTCTAAGCCTAACAACTTTATTTTCTTGTGTCCGAAATCGCTAAACCATACCGACAATCATATAAACATGAAGTGTATTATAAATTGAAGCATCAATCTCATTCAAAATGTAATTTAAATTTACACTTACTGTTTACATTTTAAAACAATATTAAAAGAATATTTTTTCTTTCACAAAAAAGTGAAATTCTATTACTGATTGATATTTTTTCTTCATTTCTTGAAAAAGTATTAAAATATAGTTAAACAATAATTTGAAAACAAAGTTTTAAAGATATTGGAGTATTCTACTGTCATCAGGAATACATAACTTCACAGAATTTCAGAGCTTGCACATCTAAAAGTTAGTGAAAAAAAAAAACGAATTATAAAATTTTATCAGCAGAAATTTAACCTATATGAAGACAAACAAATTTCGAATTAAATAAAATCAACTAACAAAATAAATTTCTTAACTCTTTAAAAGGCAATTTTTTTTCTAGTTACGATACATCAAAGTAATTTTGGGATTGAAATTCACTTAAAAAAAGGTATTCATTTAACATATTAGGTAAACTTAATTTGATTAATTAATTAATTTGGTTAATTAATAATTAAATAACCAATCAAAACACGGCGTTTTGTGTGAGGTAAGGAACTGAAACATCTATGTTTCTGACTTATTGAAAAATGTCCCAGAACTTATACCAGCATTCATAACTTTGTTCACAGATTTATAATTTTTTTCGGGGGGGCATACTTCCCACAACCCTTTAAAAGATTAAAGAAGGGTTGATAATGTCATACAGAATTCATATCTCATGTAAAAACAAACATCAGAAGTAAATATGAATAATAATTGCATTTTTCATTACAGTGTGGACAATGGGTCAAGCGAAATGCCTTTCTGCTTCTGCTGCTGGTGGCAACAGTGTCCGGCTACATCCTGGGCCTGGGTCTGCAATCTTACAAGCTCTCCAATCACACCATTTATCTCATTGGATTTCCAGGACAGCTTGTCCTCAGGGCTTTTCTCATGATCATCGTGCCTCTGCTCTTCTGCAGTCTTGTCCTGGGTGAGGCATTTTTTAAAAAAAATCAAAAATGAATTTGGAAATACTTTTGTTTAATTCTTAAATAGTTTTGCTTTACTCATTATTCTTTTTTATATTATTATTACAATTTTATGAAAATCACCGGGTTTAATCTGATTATCTATTAAGGAGAGTTTTTATTGTTATTATTAGAGGCGTTTACCATGGGCAATCTTCGCCGAGGCATCAGCGTGTTTTAAGCCGAAAAGAGCGTCTCTTGTTTTTGAAATAGCGCCAACTAGGGCCTAGAGTACGACTTAGCTACTCACTCATCAAAGGCACAGCCCTTTCCATTATTGTTTATAAATGTACCTGAAAGACTAAACTAATTATAAATCACATATGTTCCTTTTTCGATCCCTGGTATCATATAGAGTGGCGCCTCAGAACTGAAGATGAAACACTTCCGCTGTTTTGACTGGTCCTAGTCTCCCTGGTAGATAAAGAAATGTTAGGTGTCGGTTGTTTCTTATCGTTGACGGGGCTTGCTTCCTATGGGAAGGGTTGTACCGAAGCTGGTAATGTCTCTTAGGAGTCAACTACAGTTCTTGTCAGTGTTATTGTCGCGGCGTTTAGATTTTTCCAAGTGCCATCGGGCCGATTCACACGAATGTCAATGCAGGTTGCCATGAGGCACCAACATCCATTAACAGTTTACTACAGTATACCTTAGGTATTCAGAAAGATAAACTGTAGAACATCAACCAACGTATTTAATTTAAGAACTTTTTAAAAATCACATAGCCCCATCTGGAAGACTTACTCATTCTACAGGTTGTTTTTGTTATTGTTTCTTATGGCACTAGCTACGGACAAGCTCGCTGAAGTAGTCAGCGATTTAAGCCTAATCAGCGTCCCTTGTTTTGCTGTAGCGCCAACTGGGGCGAAGAGTAAGGCTTTTTCTACTCACTTATTACATTCGCTTGCACAGCCCCTTTTTACAGGGGGGCACAGTCACGCATCTCACAGATAGCAAACAGAAGAACGACCATGCCCAAACCGGGACTCGAATCCGGGACACCCACACTCGAGGGAAACGCAATACCTCTGTGCCAGGACGCCGGCATTAAGAAGAGTAGATTTGTGAGAGATCTAATGTTTTTAAAGTTTGGTTTGGTAACAACTGAAATGTAGAAATGTGTGTAGGAGCGGAGGAATATTAAATCCTTTTTGTGTAAAAATACAGGGGCAAAATCTGTGAGTAAAAGTATGCAAATACGTTCGAGATTTCCTTATAAACGCTTAAAAATAGTTATATTTTTGAATATTTGCATAAAAAAAGATTGAAAAACATTTTGAAATGCTCCAGTTAAGTGGGAAAAGTTTTTAAAAAGTGTAAAAAAAAAAGCATATTTTTGGCAAAAAAACGGTATATAGTAATGTTATCTAGTTTAGATATCAATTAAATGTTTCGCTTAAAATTTTCCTGATAACTTAAGACATATGTTATCTAGTTCGTTAACTAAAAAAGTAAACCATATCTATATCCATTAGTCTAAATATTGGGGTTCAAATGATGAATAACAAGAAATTATTTTTTTTTTCGGATTGTGCAACGTTAAATCAACAATAAAATATTTCTAAATGAAGGAATTACTTATTCTCTAGTTCAGGAGCTACAGAGCTATTGAGAAATTATTATACTAATTATGAACTAAAAATATTTTTTAAATTTTAATATCAAAGAATCTATCTGAAGAATAAAATAGCATTAA
>JAOUZG010019110.1:365207-380243 GCA_026289955.1 Argiope argentata | reverse complement strand
TATATATATATATATATATATATATATATATATATATAGTGAGTGAACTGTGTTGTGACTAATGGCACTTGACGAGGGCAAGCCCCAGCTGATACGATCAGCGTATTTCAAGCCTAAGATATACGTCTCTTGTTTTACAAGTAGTGCCATCTAGGGCCAAGAGTACGACTTAGCTACTCACACGTCAAAACCCTTTTTAGGGGGTGGACTTCATTCTTGCAAATTCGTTCATTCATCTCAGATCGTAATTTAGACCTGGAATAGAGAACGATCACCTCTGACCCAGTGGTATTACTCTCTATATGGAGGAATTTAAGACCAATAACAGATTTAACGAGCGCCAGTCGCCATACACACGGGGAACCTTTTGACCGGTGGCTTCCTAAGGAGTACGAGTCCAACGTTCTGCCAACCAGGCCATCCCCGCCTCCATATTGTGAACTAATTGTAGGAATTGAAAAAATATAACCTAAGTATCTGTTTGTCTGTTGTTCATTCTTGGAATTTTTATGTGTATACACTTGATGGCACTTGATAACAATTTGTGTTCATACACTTTTTTAAATATTAATTAATTAATTTAATTTAATTAATTTTTAATACTTAAAATAGAGTTTTAGAATTTGTTTATGAAAATTGAAATCAACAGGCAATGGCTCAATCGGTGAAATTCAAGGATTTCAGTATTTCTCACGTGGCGGTGAAGAATAAAGTTCCATTCTTGAGAAAATCAAAAAAATTTGGATAAACTATTTGTATTAATTGTAATTATTTAACAAAAAGTAACTAAAATAAAAAAATTTATTTGTTGACTTAAGTAAAAATGGTTTAAAAACATTTTTTTATCTAACTTGTTTTTTTTTAAATTATAATCTTTAATATCAAAGAATATCAAAAATCATATTCTTGAGGGGGGGGGAATATGATGTGATGATTCAGGAGGCATAAGTAAAATTAAATGGTTGAAGATTCCAAAACAAATAGCCACTTAACATGAAATCAAAATTTTTAGATGGAAATATTTGTCTAGATGCAATATTTAAGGGTAAAATAGTTTGTTGCACTTATTTGGTACACTCTTTATTTCACCACACCATCTTTATCAAAATAATAAAATTTGAGAATAATAATTTAATAATATATCCGAATATAGTACTTTTTTGAAAAAATGATTTTTATTTCATTAAAAATATTGCGAGATATTGAATTGTTCAAATGAAAGTGTATGTTATTTGTAGATATAAAATTTCAACAACTAATAGAAATAATATTTAATAAGAATTATTAAAAAAAGTGAGTTAATGTTTTAAATGGGTTTTTTTTTGCTATCGAAATAACAAATTCTTGACATAAAAATGTTAAAATTTTCATATTGTAAATTTACTAATTGTAATCGTAATAAGTTGTAAATTTATTTATTTTTTCAAAATGAAGAGACTTTTTGAATTAATTTAATGATTTATTTGTTTCATAAAAATAGAATTTTCTTGTAATAAGTATTTTTATTCTTATATAAGGATTTACAGAAATTTAGTAGTTCGCAAAGAATCAACATCCCCAAAATATACCGCTATAGTAAATACTTAACTATTCAGTTATATAATTTCTTTTAGTAATTAATAAAATCAATTTTAATTAGTAATTAAATTAATGGAGACCCGAGCGCAGGCAAAAAATCGCCAACTGATGTAGAACTCCGCCAAATTTCTTGCAATGATTTTAAAGCGAAAAATTGCCAAATAATGTAAAACTCCGCCGAATTTCTTGCAACGATTTTAAAGCGAAAAATCGCCAAATAACGTATAATTCCGCCAATTATTTTTTGCTTGTGGCCGGTTAATGGAAAAGGCCCAAATTATTTTCAAAAATTATAGCTGAAAAGGAAGAAATATAGATTTTTTTTATTCTTCCACTCACAAGCAGCCTACTGCACCATTCTGGACAATCTTATCAGTTGTTTACCAGAATATTTGGGAACTAAGTGATTGTTTATTACAAATTTCGGTTAGATTATTATGAATTTCTTTCTTTTTTTATTGGTATATCCTCGCCAGTCTTTCAGCTGCCCGCAAAAAATTTTCAGATATCGACTTATTTATTTATTTCAAAAAATAAGTGAAAATGATAATACATGTTTGTCAAAAATTAATGCATGACAGAATGTCTAATATCAATAGAATTGGATGATGCAAGATGATGTGATAAGCAAATTATCAGTTAATTTGTAAAATAAACGACAAAGCATATAAATCACTTCGAAGATTCTTTTTTGTAATTTTTATGTATAGTAAAGTAATTCTGTATGGAATTATACTTTAACCCTTTCATTAATAACCCGACCCAAACAATAGAATAAATTTTATCCTGAATTGCCGCTTTCTGTTTCAAAAGAAAGGCGCAAGGTGTAAAGTGAGAATATTTCTCTTGATAACTCATTTTGCATACTGCTCTAATCGTTTGAAACAGAAACTGACCTATCTGGATAGAATTTACACGGCCGGTTGAGCCGGCTCAGTAGTGAACGAGTTCAAAAAAGAAAATTTTTGTTATGACATATGGATAACTGGAGAGGTTTTATTCTCTTATTCTTTTGTTTTTTATATAATAAAAACAACAAATTATTATTTTTTGTAAATATAATAAAAACAACAAAAAGCATTAAAAAATTAAGTTTTAAAAAATATTTCAATCTACTTTGAATATATCAATCGAAATCATATGCCTTACTTATTTCACCTACTTTCACTATGAAAAAAATTTATGTGTTTACTTTTTTCTCCTGTAATTGGGTAATTTTGAGAACTAGAAGTTTATTGCATTCTCATATTAATTACTGGATATTACTTTATGTATTAAATTAACATAAGTGTTTTGATTAGGGGTTTCACATAAAGAAAAAAATATATAATTTTAAACTTCAGTATCTTAAAATTCCCTTCTAAAGGATGAGTTATACAGAAATGTCAGTTTTCAAATAATTTTACAATCTTTAAAGTAAGTATTAAAATTTTTGAAGAGCTACGTTTTACTGGGAGCTTCATTTTGGAAAACGAAATAAAATTTTAAACTTCACTTTTTAATATTTTATTTTAAACAATAATGATAATAAATGACAATTAATGGATAATATGATAAGAAAATAATTCTGAAAGATACTCTTAAATGAGATAATGATAATAAAGATAAATGAATGGATAGTATGATAAGATTTTTTTTCTAGAAGATATTTTTAAACATGGTATATGTTTTAGATATATGGATAAACAAATTATATAAAATACGTCGATGATTTGAAATACTGCTTCTGATAAGCTGTATTATATCCTGAAAATTGAGAATGATATTATGCAAATTTTGTTTTTATTACCTAGTTTTGCTCTTATCTAAAATCTTCCGAAAAAAATTCTTATTTATTATTGGTAATTTGAGATTTTCCATGCATTACTAACTTTTTGATTTGTTACAGTTAAAAATTATTTTTTTAAAAGTCTTTCCCAAGCAAAATGCAACATAAATTCTTTTACAAAAGTTCCCATTATATGCCTTTGATTTTCAATCGATGTTTATTATCTTTATGCATAGTTTGCAAAGAATCTTTCTTATCTAACGAGGGAAATGTCGTCACAGTCATCATATAAAAAATGAAAATAAATATCTAAATTTTTTTGGAGATAATCCAATAGATATGATTTGTTCTTAGCAATTCCAAGAACTGTATTTCCTCAATGAATTGCGTTTTTAGATTTTTAATCTCAAGAATGAAAAACAGTCTAGACATTTTAAATTAATCTTAATTTTCTATTTAATGTAGAACACTAAATGCACTAGTGATTTTTTTTTTTTATTGGCAGACGATATTATTTTTAAAATTTTGCAGATCCAATTTTTATCACAAAATATTTTCAATCAGGATCTGTATTTTGATAATAGATAAAAAAATTTTTAAAAAAATCATACAAATTAATTTTAAAAAATTAAAATTAAAATAATAATTATCACTGTGATTAACGATTTTATTAAAAATTGCTTTCTGATTTTCGTTGCTCATCAATGATTTAAATGTTAGTTACTATTAAAACATCAATATGTAAAAAAATGGTGATACTAGTTTTATAATCCGGACAATATTTGTACCCAGGATTCAATTAAAAAATTTTTTTTATTTTTTTTAATAAGAATGATAGTGTTTTTTATTGTGATGAAAATTGAAAAGATATTTAAGATATTTAAGGAAGAGAGGTTTAAAATAAAAAAATAAAGAATAAGTAAAAGGAATGATTAATTTTATTATAATTAATAGTTACCTTATACAATCAAATCTTTATTCGTCATTTTGAAAAATTTGAGGAAATTTAATTATGCCATTTCTTTCTATTTCCATCAATGAAAATTCGATTTTATATTGAAAAAATTGATATTAGTCAGAAATTATTTTCAGCTGACATTGCAAATTTTAAACATTTTTTAAAAATATAAATGAATTTTTTTGTTGTCTATGAATTTAATTATTTTAAAATACTTTAAATTACTATTTTTTCTTTAGTAAAGTTATGAAATTTATAGAAAATAAAATTTGAAAAGTATTTGTTATAAAGATATATAAAAGCATTTTTAAAGTAAGTAATGGAATAACAGTTGCTTATTATTTATCATTTTAACATAGAAGAAACACGATGAACACTTATTTCTCTTTAACATTTAAATATTGATATTTGTAGAATTCTTTTAAAAACTGTTATGAATAAAAATTTCAATTTTATGAAATTAAATGTCCATTTTTTATAACATAGCGAAAACATAATAAAAATGATTTCTGTTTAACACTTAAATATTAATATCTATAGGATTCTTTTAAAAACTATGTTATTAATAAAAATGTCAATTTTAGAAAGTCATTCACTTAAAAGATTAATGAAAATTTATATCTGAAAAATGTTAAACTGTCAATTAAATACAAAATTATCAAATATTAATATAATTTTTTTTACTTTTTTCGGAAATCCCTATACAAACATTTATTTGTTGGATATTTAAGTTATTACTAATTATATATTACAATTAGTAGAAACATTGATAATATTATAATATTTAAGAAACACAGTACTTATTTTTTTTCTCTTCAATGATGAAAAATAGATTAACCACTTTTGCCATCAATTGGCTGTTATTCAAAAGGAAATATTTCCACTCATTAGAAAATAACACTTCAGTAGCGCGAATTCATATTAAATTTTGAGTAGCATCTTTCGACTAACTATTTTCATAGACATTTGCAATCAATGGATTTTCTCAAGTAAATAATGGAGGCAAAACTAAAGTATATTTAGTATGAAAGCATTTGATATGATGACTGTAAGTGCATGTAACAGATTGATTACTTTTTCTTTTTGAAGAACCTTTTCCCGTTTAGATAATAATAATAATAATGTTTCAACATACAAATCTGTAATTATTTTTGGTTATAACATTCTGTCTCAGTGATATTAATCTGCAATTTTGTCTCGAATATAAAAGATACAGCTTAGATTCTTCAGTTGAATGGCAAAAGCTGTTTTTCCGCAGCAAATGAATAGTTTATTAAGAAATAGTACCTAAAAGTAGTTATAGCACAGAATGATCATTTATATGGCATCATTATTATGTAAAGATTCAGGAATTTTTAATGCAAAAATTTGTACACAATAAACTTTGAGATCAGAAACTGTTGAAACGTGAATACCTTCTTCTTGTGAACAGCCGACCACCCCGACACCAGGACAGGATTGTTGTGGCCAACTGTGGAGTTTAGCAATGTCCATCCTTACAGTACCGGAATCTGTCAAACAGTTATTTTCTTCGAGATGATTGCCCCCAAAGTGGTCAAATATTGACCACCTCCTCTTCTACAAACTTTCAAATATTTAGCAAAAACTGACAATTTTACACATTATGTCCTTCAGAGTCATAAGATTACTTGGTACCATCAGTAAACTCAAGTCATTATTTTCAAGTTGCAGATGTTTTCTTTGTTCTGAGATTTCTGTGCAGAAACTTGAATGCCACCATGTTTAACACAATCAGAAGATAATGATTGTGAAGTTCCGTTCTTACTTAAAATATTTGATATATTTCCGCAATTGTATTATATACAGACATATGGATAGTAAATTTGTTCTCCCTCAGCATTTGCAGTGCATACAGAAGTGTTATTGCTATTTACCAGTTTTGATATATAAGTGTTGTCTGCAGTTTCAGATTATGCGTTTTTCGATTTAATCTGTCGGTGAACATAAGCCTTCAGCTGTCTCGTCACTGTCTCTTGAGAAGAATATTCAATATCAGAACTTTCAATTCCTTCGGGGATAAAGAATTCAAATAATAAAGATAAGTTACTTATCTGAATTCCATTGCCTAATTTTCTTTCGGCCATTTCCTTACTAAATACAAACGGAAAATCCAATTGATGAGCATTATTTCCAAAAACGACGCTGTCTTGAACAGAGTATAAAAAATCTCCGTCGTCATTTCTAACGGAGATTCTTCCAAATAAAAACACTCTTCCAAGCATCAAATTCTTTATTTTAATCTTTATTTCCTTTCCCATGATGATATTTAACCTCAATACCATTGTAAATGTGTTTTCATCCACCGAATTCAGTTTCAAATTGATTACCAAGTCTTCTGTTAGTTTCTTAGCTATCCAGGAAAATGTTCTTGCTCGCGACAAATTCGTCATCAGCACTCTTGTTCTAGCAGAGCTTCGCATCACTGAAAAATAGGCGTCATCGACCCAGATAGATATTCTGCATCGAATCGTCCAAGATCCTTTCCTTAGGAAATCCCTTCCCATCAACTCCAAGTTATGGAAGAGAATTATGTTTTTCCTTGTGTCTCTTGAAAAAATACCACTGGAATAATTATTTGTCATGTCCATTTGAATACTAAAATGTATGCACACAATGATAGGTCCTTCATCTTCATTAGCTCTTTTAAGAATACAAGAAAGCTTCCGAAAACCATTTTCAACATCAGCAGACAACCGCAAAGACCATTTTGTTTTCAAAATATTTTCTGCCAGAAATGTTGGACTATCCAAACGAGCATTAGCGTTAAGAAGAGAATTCTCGACGTTCCATGTAAATATAAATTGTTTCTTAGACACACGAAGTATCGACATTCCGAAATCTTTCTTTCCGGGGAAATCGAAAGCACATATGATATGAAAATATTTTTAAACAGTTCTGACATTTCTGGCTTGTACTTTAAACTTTGATATCGAAATGATAACATTATGAGCAGATGCTATTTAATTCTTGTTATCAAAAACCAGTATAGAAATTTGGTTACAAAACAGTTATCAGTTGTTTTAAAGAAGCTTATCAAATGTTTATGACGAAGATACGAAGATAATAATGTTAAATGGTTAAAGCATATTGAAATTTATATAAGTCGAATATGAACAAATATATATCAAGGAATAAACAGTAACGTTTTGTTTTAATCAAAAGTAATTAAATTCTATTTTTTTTAATTTCCCGGTACAAAGTACAGAAAGTACCCGCCACTTTTTTCCTATTCTCTCAAAATAAAAGCAACTTTTCAAAACTTAAGCAAAGACAAAATATATTATCAAGCTATGAACGGTAATAAGTTTTGTTTTCATCAAAAGTAACTGAATTCTATATTTTTATATTCCTGTGACAAAGTATAGAAAGTACCTGCTAATTTTCTTTCCATTCTCTTAAAATAAAAGCAACTTCTCAAAACTTAATCAGACAAAGTAAACAATTAAAAACACATTTGTATTTAATGAACATCAATTTCATCATCTTAAATCAAAATTTACTATTTTCCCCCCATTTACTTGTTATAAAGGAACATTTATTCTTAACTTCACACAATTTATCCCTAAGCTTAAAAATATTTCGGTAAAGAAGCTATTAAGATGTCAAGATACACACATTTTTAATTAAACACTTTGAAGGAATTACTCCAAGCAGACGCTCCGTACACCAAAGGCGACTAGTATATAATAAAATACAATCATTAGGACCAGAAACTGTTTCTTAAATATTCATTTCTTTTCTACTGCAGGAGTTTCAAGTCTCCGAAAAGGTGGCGACGCTCGAATGGTGGCCGTCACCATTGCTTTCTTCTTGGGCCTGTCCACCATGTCTGCAATAATGGGGGCGTCCGCCGGACATTTGGTCCACCCCGGAAAGAAGATAACATCCGGTAGCATTCCAGCACAGTCCACATTATCTGGCAGAAAAGGTGTGATTCTGGATTCCATGCTGGACCTTTTATGGTAATGAATTTTACGTTAAAGTTTTTAAATTATCGGATCTATTATAAAAAAACAATTGTAAGTTCGGACTTTTACTTACACAAATACAAAATTATTTATGGTTATGATTTTTGCATTAATATTTTTATATTAGGGGGTCTGTTATAAAAATGTTTGTTACTTACTTATATAAAAATTGTTTATAGTAATGAATTTTGCATTCATATTTTTATATTATGGCATCTTTTATAAAAATGGCTGTCAATTACTTTTAGAGAAATTTGTTAATGGCAATGAATTTTTAATTAATATTTTTATATTATAGGATCTATTATAAAAACGTTTGCAAAAATGGACTTTTATTTACTTAAATACAAGTTAATGATAGTAAATTTTGCATTCACATTTTTATATTATAGGATCTGCTATAAAAACGTTTTCAAAAACGAATTTTACTTCTTTATATACAAAATTGTTTATGGTAATGAATTTTGCATTCATATTTTTATATTATGGCATCAGTTATAAAAATTACTGATAATTACTTCTACACAAAATTATTTGTGGTAATGAATTTTGTATTAATATTTTTATATTATAGGATCTATTATGAAAACGTTTGCAAAAATAGGCTTTTATTTACGTAGATACAAACTGTTTATGATAATTAATTTTGCATTAATATTTTTATATTATAGGATCTATTACAAAAACACTTGCAAAAAAGGACTTTTACTCGCATTATGCAAAGTTATTCTCAGATTCATGAAAGTAATTAATTGCGCCATATAGGATATTTTTTTATTTCTCATATTAACTTTTATTTACAGTAGAAGTAAATGAATTATTTTGTGTTTCCCATTTCGTAATTAATATACCTTCTTGGAAGGAGCACATTTCTGCAAAAAAGCATTTCTCATACGTTAATATTGTCTAAGGTGATTATTGCACTTCTAAGGTGATTATTGTAAAATCTAAGGTGATTATTGTACTTCACTATTGTTTATGAATGTATCTGAAAGACTCAGCTGATTATAAATCACATTTGTTCCTTTATCGATACTTGGAATCATACGGTTGGCACCTCAGATATGAAGAGGAAAAGGTTCCACAGTTTTGGTTGGTCCTAGCCGAACTGGTAGATAAAGAAATGTTAGGTTTTGACTGTCTCTTATTGATGATGTGACTTGCTTCCTACGGGAAGGGTTGTACTGAAACTGGTAATGTCTCTTAGGAGTCAACACAGTTCCTACCAGTGTTTTTGTCGCTTCGTCCGGATTTTTCCCTGTGCCTTCGGACGAATTGGGAGTTCATGCGAATGCCAATGAAGGTCAATGCAGGCTGTTAGGAAGCAGCCCCATCCATTAACATTATACTACAGCATCCCTTTGGTAATCAGAAATATAAACTGTATATCATCAACCTATACCTTCACTTTCAGAACTTTTTGACATTTACATAGCCAAAAAATCCCATCTAAAAGATTTATCCATTCACTAGCAGATTGTGGTAGTTTTTAATGGCAAATGTAATAATAGAATGAAGTATAATTAATAGCCAATAAAAATTTGTTGAAAAAATAGTTAAGAAATAAAGAATAATTCTTTTTACTCTTCGGAATATTTCTGGGGATTCTAGATATCACAGAGCATAAATGAAATATTTCTAACTTAACCCATAAATATTATTTCGAAATATAATGAGCAGACCTAAATTATTAATAATTGTTTAATTCTCATCCATAAATCCAATTCCTACTTTATTTGATTGGAGTTTTAGAATGATATCAATAATCATATCGTAACTAAGCGACAACTTTTATCAGCTATGTTCTGGCGTATAGTGTTCCATTATATTTCTTACAATAGTAATATTTGCTATTATTGTTGCTGTTATTAGTGGCACTTGCCATGGACAAGATCACTGAGGAGGTCAGCTATTTACGCCTAATCAACGTCTTTTGTTTCGGAACAGCGCCAAATAGGGCCAAGAGTACGACTTTCAAAATGTTTTTAGTTCCCATTTCAACACATTTCATCTTATTGGAGCTATTCATGATTTATTTGAGGTTAACTTTTTCTAAGTAACTTTGTGACATAATTTTGTCTATTAATACAGTGTGCAAGTCTACTGTTTTTCATAATTCATTTTGTTGATTTTTTGCTCTTTGAGTATAGTTCAAATAATTAAACTAAGGAAATGTAGTGATTTATTTTTACATCACAGTTCTGGGTCTGTTCCAGATTCAGGCTCAGCTAGTCGGAAATAATACGAAGAAGATGGCTGTTCCTTTTTCATGTTTGCAGTACCTCTTATGGGCATGGAGCTATAATGTGTGCCCTGTATTCCACTTGAGGAATCTTGAGGAATAAACAGCAACAACAAAAATTCAGTGCCCAATAAAAAAAATTTTGTTTAAGGGAAAAAAAACTTATTGAATTGAATGAAGGACAACTGTTTCAGCTTGTGGTGGAAGCTTAACCTAAGGAAATTATCAAAATTTACTGTTTGCAATTCCTGTGTGTGTCCGATGGCGATAAATTTTTCTTACACATCTTGGATGTCATGTTTCCTATGGTTACTGAAATCTATTTTAACCCATTCGCTGCCAACCACGAATACACTCGTGGTTGGCAGGGTGTCACCCATTGCCAGCACGAATATACTCGGGATACTTTTTAATATATTATAACGTACAACTTGTCAAACTTGCAAACTTTTTTTTGGCCACAGACATAAACATACAAATGTAAAAAAAGACTTGAAAAAAAGGCTACAAATAAATTGTTTTTACAATAATCCTACTTTATTTAACAAATTCGCTGCCAAATCTAAATTGTATGAAGTTATTCCCATTGCCAATCACGAGTATACTCGTGTTTGATTTTTATACATGTAAATGATTATTTATGAAAAAATATGTGCATTTATTACATATATTAACACTATTTTACGCGTTTATTATCCATAAAAACAATAACACTCAAAACATATATGGCAATGGGAATAACCTCATACATTTAGGTTTGGTATCGAATGGATTAATTATCTTAATTATCACATTTTGCTTTGTTTTCAATCCACATATGTTTATGGACAAAAATGTTTATAATAAATACAGTTTACACATGTTATTTGGCGATATTATAAGAATTTTTCCTAATATCTAAATAAGCACATGAAAATATAATAAGCACATAAAAAAAGAGAATCAAGCATATGAAATTACAAAGATAAAGAATGCCTAAAATCACTGCTCAGAAACATGATTCGAGTTTTGCGAAACCAACTGAAATTATATATTTCTTTATAAAGTGTAGTAACTGTGATAATTGATATTGCTCTGGAACATTAATAGCTTAGTTTCTCATAAAGGAAATAGGGTACTTAAGTATTAGACCGTCGACGCCAACGTTTTAGTAATTCATTGGCGAAGGATTCAAATTTTGGTGATAAACCGCCGACGCCAACGAAATCAACAAAATGACTGACGGCAGTTAAGGTTTGAACAATTTTTTAAATAATTGTGTATTTTTGCCATTATTGGCTATTTAGCAACTCATTGGCGACGCCTTTAAACTTGGCGATAAAGATCGAAGGTTTAATGCTTAAGTACCGGAAATAACGTAGGATATAACGAGATATTTTTTAAAAAATCATTCTGTATCATATAAGATAGTTTTTATGATTATTACAATATAAAAGAAATTACAAAATGCTGTTATTTTATTGCTCAGATTATGAATAATTTAGCCCTTTTTGTCGAATCTATTTTTCAGGAAACCGTACGCTAAGTAAAGCAGAGATAATTCATAAATATATTTATTAAATACCTCAAATGGAAGATACTTAATCTTATCGTTATCTTTATTTAATTGTAAAGTAATCAATGTTTAGTTATATTTTTTTGAACATTCAGAAATTCCTGTGGGCCACTAAGTACGAAGTCATATGAAGCTTACAGAAGTATACTACGCATTTCATTAAGACATTACAGACAGAGTAGCTACTCATGCATACCAGTTACTGGCACACCCCTTTTTTACGGGGAGGGGCGCATTCAAACACATCACAGATAGAACATATAAATAACTACCCTGACCAAACCATGACTCGAACTCAGGTCACCCAGATCACGGGAAAGACTACCTTTAAGCCAGGACGTCGGCAATTTAGGCATATAATTGTCCCATTTTTAAAGCAACACTAAGGCTATTTTCGGACAGTTCTTGTAATTTTGAACCACTGTCAGATGAAGAGGATGACATTTGAGCTGACACCTTTCTCTAAATTTTCAAACCAATCAGCGGTAACACGTTTGATATAGAAGGGAAAATAATCAGGATGTCAATATGTTAAAAACATAAATAAATTTATAAAAATAAAATAAAAAATATCATTAAACATTTTTATATAATTTTGACAAATGGAAAGAGTTATTTGTACAAATACTTCGTTTTAAATTTATACGCATTGTAAGTTTTAACAAACTTTGAAATAATATAGCATGATCAGATGAAGAGGACGACATTCCAGACACCACCACCGTGCACACCATTAGCAGAAATTAGAAAGCGGATTTGTGCTAAGCCAGAATTTTAATCGAATCAGATCACAAGTTTGAGATATCGAAGGCAATATCTTCAGATTAGATCTAAATGATCTTAATATGGCAGTCATTTATACAGCTTGTATTTTATTTTTAAATGATACAATGCAATTAAAATTGATTTTTCTAATCACTATTTATATGATGAAATAATATAAATGACAAAAATCGTGTGTTACAGGAATGCAATTCCAGGTAACATCATTGAAGCAACTTTTCAAAAGGTAATCGCTTGATATTTTATTGTTCATACTTGCATTAATTTTAATTTTACATTTGTATTTTTTTACTATTTTAATTAAGAGTCAAAGAAATACAAAATAATCCTCAGGAAGATAAGTACGCGTTGTAAATATAAGCTTTTTTAGTATCAGAAAGTTGAGAAATTAATAGAATTTATGATTAATATTAACTCATTAATTTATGATTACATTAATACAATTAATTAATTTATGTATAATATTGATACAATTTATTAATTTATTATTAATATTGATACAATTTATTAATTTATTATTAACATTAATACAATTTATTAATTTATGGTAAAAATTAATTAATCGCACTGATTGAAAAAAAGGCCAAATTATTTAATTTAAAAAATTCCAGACAATTTTTCAGAAATCACAATTTTTTATAATGTAAAAATGTGTATATATATAAAACCTCAAAATATATTAAAGTTATTATTGCACCAATTTTAAATTATATATTATATTCTGATTCATGATGTTAAAGATGTTGAGGAATTTTTATTTTTCTGCGTAACATATTTGATATTATTAAATGTTTATTACTCTTTTGAAATATTATATGTCAGAATTGATTAATTTATTGTTATTTAAGAAGAATCTGATCACCGTAGAATGTCTTTAATTGTATTTTATAGTTTTTATGCTACCAAGATAGCACTATTAATATACTTTTTTACAATTTAGAAGTTTCAGAGTTTTGAAGTTTGTTGCATGTATTATATTATAATTTCATAAAACTTATATTATAGTGAAAAATAACTCATTTCTACTCACAAAGTACTACAAAGCTGCTTGACATTTAGCACTTTGCTATAAACAAAATTTTATTTTATGAGTGCATAGTAAAGTGTTGATCCAAAATAATATTGTCAATTATACATGTGTAGAATTTTTGAGCTTTTTTATTACAGTTGATGAGAATTATTTCTCAGTTTCATGAAAAATAAATCATAGTTCTTATTAGAGATTTTAGCCCAAACGTTGAAGCATACCAATACTTTATATCAGCTAGTTCTTGTAACTACTTTTCTTTTGAGACATTATTGGACTAAATATTTGATTAATATTTATCTATATTGAGTGATAAATAAAATTCTTATAAAGAATTATTAATCCATATAGAAGTAGTCCTACGGAATGTTTAAAAAAATACAAAATATTGTTGATTGATTGTGATTTAGTATTATTTATTCATTTTTGATGTAAAATATTTTTTGTCAATTGTTAAAAAGAAAGCAACAAAGCATGTGTCATACAATTAAAATCTTTTACTAAATAATTTAATATGTGCGTGTGTTTTTCAGGAGTATACTCACGTTGAAATTCTCAATGTCACAGACGCTCAATATATCAACTCATCACAGAATCTCAATCAAGTTATTTATAAGAAGAGCATTCAGAAGAAAGCAGGGGTCAATTTCATGGGTGAGTTGCTTGGTTTTCACTTTCTCTAATACGATGCATTCAAATAAAGCAAAAAATAAGTTAAATGAAATGGGAATATTGATAAATTCCTCCCCTTCTTTTTACTCTCCTTCTTTTCCGGGGATCCTTTATCTGATAACTCTTTCTTCGTTAAAGCCATCTTTAAACCATTCTTTTCTTAGGCTGACTGTGAAAAAACAAAGTTGACAGAGATGGATAGAGTTGGAACAATATGCTGTCTATTTATTGATAGTTTAACTCCAAAATATATTTTCCCGTCGTTACTTTGGCATTTCAGAGATTTTAATCTATAATTTATTAGAATCTTTATGGCATTAAATGTCAATACTATTTTCGTTTAATTCACTATTACAATCACTATCTTAATGCCTTGTCTATAGTAACAACACACACGCACGCACGCACGCACGCATGCACACACACACACACACACACACACACACACACACACACACACACAC
>JAOUZG010019110.1:325613-340724 GCA_026289955.1 Argiope argentata | reverse complement strand
TGAACTTCATAAGAAATCTTAGTAATCAGGGAACCATGAAGAAGATTCGTAGACCAAAAAAGTGGCACAATACGATTAAAAAAATAATTGTTAAAAAATTAATAGAATTTTGCCACAGCTAAAAATAATGCAGGCAGTATACACGTTTCAAGGAGAACTATATATAAGTTTCAAAAAGGTAGCATCATCGCCTACACAAATGACGACAAAAGATGTGAGAGAGACAGCAATCCAGTAACAAATAAATTTTCAAATACTGTTTTGAGCTGCATAAGAAATCCTAGTAATCAAGAAATCAAAAAGAAGATTGGCAGACTAAAAAAACTGACACAATAAGATGAAAGAAAAATTATTGATAAAAAAATGAATGGAATTGTTACCAAAGATCAAAATAATGCAAGCAGCACACACGTTTCAAGGAGAACTATCTACAAGTTTTAAAAAGGTCACATTATCGCTTCAGCAAATGATGACAAAGGATGTGAGAGAGACAGCCCGCCAGCTACAAATCAATTGAAGTACTGCTTTGAATTTCATAAAAATTTCTAGTAATCAGGGAACCAAAAAGAATATTGGAAGATCAAAGAAACTGATACAATACGATTAAAAAAATAATTGTTAAAAAATGAATAGAATTTTGCCAAAGCTAAAAATAATGCAAGTAGCACATATGTGTTTATATTTACATAAAGGAAGCAACAACATAAATGTATTGAAAAGCAAATTGAACACAGAGAGCAAATGGATTAAAACCTGCATGTCCTGGAGATCAGAATGGACCTCTGTAATATTTTCCGACGATAAAAACTTTAATCTAGACTGCCTAGATGACTACCAATATTAATGATACTATCCCGATGATGAAGAAAAAAATTATTCTACTTGATATATGAGAGAAGGGAGTTTAATTATTTGTCTGAGAGTCGGGCAATTTTAGCACTTCTGAGTGACAAGCAGAAAAACAGACTATATATATGTCTTGAATTCATTTGTCCTTACCTTTGGTGTTGATTTTGGGGAATGGCCATTTTCTGAAGTTTATTAACATCCAGTCTCAATTCTCATATATAAGGAGATTAAAAGTTTAATTTCAATAAAAACTGTTCGAAGTTTGTCCTGAAGAACTGTTCGCCAGATAACTTTTTCTTGGTCTTCTAAAATTCCAGGTTTCATCATTGTATAGAACATGTGGTCAAAAAGTCTTCGCTACGATAACGGAGATAGCAAGCAGCTGGAGTTTCCAGGTGAGCTTCGTAGAGCTTCGAATTATATATGGGAATTTTTTTACCAAGTATGAATTCTAACATGTTATATGATGTCAAATCGAATCTTTGAAGTAATCAAAGCCAAAGGTTGTTGTTATTAGTGGCACTTGCCATGGACAAGCATCGTCGAGGAATCAGTGAGTTTTAAGTTGAAAGGAGAGTCTCTTGTTTTGAAGTAGCGCCAACTAGGGCCGAGAGTACGACTTAACTACTCACTTATCACATTCGCTGGCACGGCCCTTTTTTACAGGCAGGAGGGGGTGCATTCACACACTTTAACGATAAAACACAGAAGAAGAACAACCATAGCCAAACCCGGGATGCCTAGCTCTCGGGGAAGACACGTTACCCCTATGCCAATACACTAGCCCAAAGGTTGAAGAATTCCCTAGTAACAAATTTTTTATTTGCCCTACTGAGAAGTGTCCTGCTAAATTTTTACAGAATATGATGAAGAAAAAATTGAATATACGATGCAATTAATTTGAATTTTTTTGTTTCCAGTTTCAGGTACAGTTATCTGTTTATAAATAGATACTAAAAGAGTTGCTTATTAAACTGTTATGAAAAATTACTACACTTTTTATTTATCTACTTTTTCAAGTAGTGAAGATAATCGGTACAGTTCTAGAACTTTATTAGTTGATATGAGTTTTATATGATTCCTTATAAGTCAATCTACTTTTTCATGTAGTGTAGATTATAGGTACATTTCTGGAATTTTATTAGTTGATAGGAACTTCATATAATTCCTTATTAGTCAATCTACTTTTTCATGTAGTGTAGATTATAGGTTCAATTCTGGAAATATATTAGTTGATAGGAACTTCATATAATTCCTTATTCGTTAAACATATTACATAATGTAAACCAGTCTAAAAAATCAGAGTATCTACTGTTATTGAACCCAGAAGTTTTTCTGATTCCTTATTAGTTATACGAGGCATAAAATAACGTAACATCAATATATATGTCCAGAATTTCTAATCTATTTGTATTAAGAATCACTCTGATTCTCCAACAGTTGAGCGAATTACATGAAGCATAAAATAATTTCAGAGTTTTCTAAGTAATCAAAATTCAGAATTTTTCAATGTATTCAGAATTTTTCTGACTTTCTCTCAGTTAAAAACATTTTAACACCATACAATATTACGCCATTTTAATTCATCAAAATTTTTACTTTAAATGTACTCAGAAATTTCCTGATTTTTTAAAATAGTTGACGGCCTCAAATGTGACTTAAAATAACACCAGTATACGCACTTAGAATTACGACTCTTATAGTGGGGCTGGAGTCCTGGCTCATAGGTAGCACGTGTTCCTCTTAATCTTGTCGTCCCGGGTTCGTCCCCAGTTAGGGCAGGGTTGTTCTTCTGTGTTCTATTTGTGAGGTGTGTGAATGTTCTCCTCTGTAAAAAGGGACTGCGCAAGTGACTGTGATGAGTGTGTAGCTAAAAGTCGTATACTTGGCTCTAGTTGGCGCTACTTCAAACAAGAGACGCTCTTTTCAGTTTAAATATAATGCTGTATCAGCAGGGGGCTTTTCCATAGCAAGTGCCATAAGTAACGACAACATTGTGCAAACTTATATTTGAACGATCGACATACAGACTTCTGCGTGAATTTAGCTCAAAATTCAATAGAAACCTAGAAATTGAATACTTTTAGACAGAAGAGATAATTTTAATCTCACCATCTGTGGTGATAGCCCGGACTCTCACCAGGTCCGATTTATTGCCAACGAGGAGGACGGCACTTCTCCTGAATAGCTTCTGGACCCTAGTCAGTGCGTCCACTGCACGCTGGAAGCTCCTCCTGCTGGTCACGGAGTACACGACCACGTGGGCATCCGCGAAGGGAGGGCTCCATCCTTCATCTCCCCCCGCCTCCCCTTCTTCACCCTGAAAGTGATGACATCACGTAAACATTTTTATATGAAATAATTTTAGTAATTTAAAAAGAAAGACATTTTTACTAATTCGTTGAAAAGTAACTTTCTTTTTTATATTTCAATTATTTTCAATTTTTTAGTGTATAATTTGTTACTCATTATTATAAAAATTATTAAAGTTAATTAAAATTAATAAAAATTTGGAAAACCATCTTTTTAAAATGACACACCAGATGGCACCACTGGTATTGAATCAAATTATATTTAAATTAACCGATGAATTTTAGTATTAGATTTTGAAAATATAAAAAAAGTGTCATCCGATATATAAAATTGTTCAAAATTCCAAAACTGTGACAAATCCTAAAAGAGAGAAAAATCTATTTAAAAATCTGCCTTTACAAGCATCAAACAATCTATTAATGCGCTGAAAAATAATTTTCTTGTATACATTTCGATTATTTTCAATTTCTTAGTATTTAATTTTTAACACTTTGCTTTAAATATAATGGAATTTTGAAAGCAATCTTTTTAAAATAAAACACCAGATGGCGCCACGTACTTGGAATGTAAATCTTATTGGATTAACCTATATATATATATATATATATATATATATATATATATATATATATATAGATATATATATATATATAGATATCCTTCACATTTTGAAAATATCAAAAGAGTGTTTTGCCGTCATAATTAAAATTTCAAACAAATCTGAAATTGAGGTAAATCACTTGCAAAATTCTATTTTTGCAGGTATCATATTAAATAAAATGTGTAAAATTAAGAAGACAATATTTTTCTACATTAAATCAGAAAATAATAGAAAAAGAGATTTTTTTTTCTGTTTGGGAATTATAAATTCCAAAATATCTTTTTTAATCGCTGATGACTAAAAAACAACTGAAAGTTAAAATTAATGATAGGACAAAAACAAATTAATGAGATCTTCTCTTAATCTCCTTAACCATACTTTCATTCAACATAATTTATTATAAGTTTACAAAAATGGGATTTGATAATTGATATTTTTTTCAGTTAATCCGGATATCCTGAACATTTAGCACACCTTTATTCTTCATTCACAATCATTAAAATGTGCATAATTTTAAATTAATTATTTTAGTTAAATTTTGATCCATAGTGAAGTCACCACTTAGTAGAGAATTTAACAAAATTAATATTAAAATTTAATGAAACTAAAATAGTAAACTATATATTCAAGAAGTAGAAAGTACAATCAAAACCTATTTTTATTTTTTAGTACTATAACTACTACTTTTCAGGAGTTTAATATATCCGTAGACTTTCAAAACTGCATTTATTAAATTCATCATAAAATATAATTTCAATGTAAGATTGAAATGATTCTACGATTTTTAAAGCTACCAATTATGTTTTTATTTATATGGTGACAGATTTTGGAAAATGAAAACAAATTTAGCTCAATTCATATATGTTTACTATATAGCATATTATGTGTTAGTTTTTAATTATTAATATTACTTATGTGACAGTAATTTCATAAGGATATTATGAATATTTCATTGTTGACATTTTTAATTCTTTATTCTAATTTATACGTTAAAATAATATTTAGATTGTATTATTTATTAATAAATATATATTCTATTGTATTTAACCGTTAAAATGTATCTTTTTTTATAAATTGTCTTTTAGTTAGTAAATGTTTAGAAAATACATTTATTATTGATTTAAATTTTCTTATTTCTTTAATTTAAAAAAAAATCCTAAATTTAGAAAGAAATTTCAGCTTTGAAAATAGAATTCATCTACGTAATATTTTCAAATTTTTTCCGAATTTTTCACGACTTCCAATTAAAAACAGACTCTAGAAAATCCAAAGAAAATTTTCTAAAAAATTCTAAAATCTAAAGAAATAGAATTTTAATACAAAATTTGCTAATAAAATAAGAAAATACATGAATTTTAATGTTTCTGTGGACTTTCGGTTATTTAATATTTACACGAGAAGGAAATGAATGTATAATGTATGTAAATATAACACAATAAAAGTTATACATTGTGAAAAACAATTCCCACCTCTTCGTCAGGTAAACGGTATTCTATGAATTCTAATTCGGATTCTTCTTTATTCAATATCACAGTTATGGCGTATTCTTTGTAGATGTCTGAAAAATAAAAGGATTTTTTAGAAAAACTTTTTTATGATAGATATTAATATAAGGTACAGATAAAATAGTACGAAACGACTTTTTTATTAAATTTAAAAAAAGTCAGAAAAAGATAGATTTCTTCAAAAAATATCATTTTTTAAATAATTTAATTAATAATATTTCTCATAAAATTCTATACACGCACGGGGACACACACACACACACACCAAATGTTTATATATTTAAGTTATTTCGAACTTGAGTTTTTGAGTTTGCATGTTTCTGTTGTTGTTGTTACTAATGGCACTTACCATGGACCATATATATATATATATTGTTCAAAACCTTTCTCAGGTTAGATAATTAAAATAAAATGGTATACTCAAAAAAATTTAGACAAATTCTTATAACGTTAAGAGACAGCTTAAGTTAAGTCAGATAATTTCTTTTCTTTTCAAATGAATAATTTTTGTTCATATTTAAATTTAATTTTCCGATTTGTGCCAATAAAATGAATAGAATTTTAATACATTTAGTAAGAAGTTCTAAACATCTTTTATTATTAACAAAATACGAAAGTCCATTATAAAAGTTTAAGACATGTTAATCAAATTTTTTTAAAAAAATAGTTTTTTTCTCCTTTAGAGATAATAATCAAACAAAACTGTTATTCTTTGTTTTAAAACATCTTTTGATTTCATGATTGATCTCTTTGTTGAAATATAAAATTAAAATGTCAACTAATTTCCATATAATATGCTATTAATTTAGAATCCTTAATATATCTAGTTGTCTTTGACGACCAGCTTAATCGTCCAAATTACTGAATTTTTAATCCATTAACAAATTGATATTGAATGCAATATTTGTTATATTTCAATTTATTATGCGATAGGACTGAACAAAAAATGAATTTAATTTAATCATTTTATTGCACATCAAAAATTGCATGTATCATGAGATAAAATCCAAATTCAACCATAGAATTGATAAATATTTTAATGAATACATTTGAATTCCAACAGAATATTTTAATACATTATTTATATGAATTGATGCATTGAAAAACACTTATTAAATTTTTACTATTAATTTTTGTTATTAAATTTTTAAAAGAATGTATGGAAATGAAATTGATAAAATTAAAAATGTAATTTATTCAACTTTGAGCAATACGAAATCTATTTTTGTAAGATAATTGTTTTAAAAGATATAAACAGCAGTTTTCATATAAAAGACATAAGTATTACTTATAAGATGAAAGTTAAGCCTATTTTCGAGCTAGATTAAGCTTTTACTTTGAAGTCTATTTTTATCTTTTATATTTTCTTCCTCCGTCTTAATAGAATTATGATCGAGCATTTTCCAACTCACTGAATTCAATGTAGCAGTAAAAAGATTCAATGAAGCAATTTTAAGACTGTATAACGAGTTGTTTACGTTTAAATTAATCAGATTATTACTTTAAATTTACATGTAGAAGCATTAGAGTTACATTTAGGTTAATTAGATTTCACTTAATTAGATTAATTTCTTTATCATTACTTTAGCATTTTATATAAATATATACATACAGAGATAGTCATTTTCATCAACAAATATGGAACTGCTATTGTTTCAAATTCTTTTCAATCTTCAGTGTAAACAAAATAAAAATTCACCAATGTAAACAAGTACGATTTTCAATTATATCAATAAATATTTAAAATTGTTAAAATATTATTTAGATTTATCAATGACTTTAATATAAAAGCTCCTTTCAATTGATACAAATAAAATTGTTATTTTTGTCAGCAAAATTGTGAACCCTGAAACTATGCTTTAGAATCCTTAGAAGTAAGAAAATAAAATTCCCTATGAATGCCAACAAATAAAATTACGCTTTAAGATTATTATCAAGATGGATAAATATTAATGATGCTTTAGAATTTTCTGGAATAAAAAATACAAATGAAATGTTAATCAAAATGCATTTATCATTTTATATCAAATCGTAACGAATGATTATTTTTCAATTCCTGTTATTAGTTCACACTCTCTTATTAAGTATGTAAGAGATTATATATCTTGTTCAAATTTTCAATCGTTAATAAAATACTTTTTATTAATCCATTAAGGTTCAAATATTTTTTTAATTGTAGTGGATGTTACATGATGTTTATGAAGTTTGTTTATTTTTTCAAATATTCACTCATTAATTATTCAATTCCTACTATTAGTTCACACCCATTTTATATGTACATTTATATATCTTGTCCAAATTTTAAATCGTTAATAATATACTTTTTACTAATCCATTCAAGATAAAAAATGTATTTTTTAACTTGCAGTGGAAGACATATGATGTTAATGCAGTTTTTTTTTTCAAATATTAACTCATTTATTGTTGAATTCCTATTATTAGTTCACACTCTCCCTATATATATTTATATATCTTGTTCACATTTTCAATCGTTAATAAAATATTTTTCAGTAATCCATTAAAGTTCAAATATATATTTTTTAATTCTAGTGGATGCCACTTGACGTTAATATGTTTTTTTTTCAAATATTAATTGATTAATTTAATATAATTCATTTTTAATGCTTTAAATATAATTTTAGCAGTTTGTAATGAAATTTAAAATCAACAGGCTGTAGCTCAAATGGTAAAATGGGAGGTTCTCAGCATTTTTCATGTGATGGTGAGGAATATGAATTCAATTCTTACGAAAATCAATAATTTTTTAATAAATTATTTATAATAATTGTAAATATTTAATAAAAAGTAACTAAAATAAAATTTCTCTTTGTTGACGTAAGTAGGAATTAACTTCATATTTTTTTATATTACGTATTCATTGTACAATGTACAAAAATTTAATTTTCTTTTGTGTATATGTTATACTGTCTATCATTCTTTTTGTATCATAAAGTTTAAAATTTATAAGCTCCTTAAAACACTTTAAATTCTTTAGAAGTAACCTAAATTCATAATTTCTAAAGATAGAAGGTAAGATTATATTACTTGTAAATATTTAATAAAAAGTAACTAAAATAAAATTTTTCTTTGCTGACGTAAGTAAGAATTAATTTTAAAAAATTTGTTACATGTTCTGTGTACAATGTACAAAAATAAAATTTTCTTTTGTGTATATTTTTTACTATCTGCCATCCTTTTTGAATCATAAAGTTTAAAATTTATAAGCTCTTTAAAACGCTTTAAATTATTTAGAAGCAACTTAAATCGATAAATTCTAAAGATAGAAGATAAGATTATATCACTAGTAAATATTTAATAAAAAGTAATTAAAATAAAAACTTCCTTTGTTGACGTAAGAAGGAATTAAATTAATTTTTTTATATTACTTGTTCTGTATACAATGTAGAAAAATATAATTTTGTTTTTTGTATATGTTTTACTGTCTATCATTCTTTTTTTGTATCGTAAAATTTAAAATTTATAAAATCTTTAAAACGTTTTAAATTTTTTAGAAGTAACCTAAATCCATAAATTCTGAAGATAGAAGATAAGATTATATTGATAGTAAATATTTAACAAAAAGTAACTAAAATAAATTTTTTCTTTGTTGACGTAAGAAGTTGACGTTTGTAACTTAATTTTTTTATATGACTTGTTCTGTGTACAATATACAAAACTGTAATTTTCTTTTGTGTGTATGTTTCACTGTCTATCATTCTTTTTGTATCATAAAGTTTAAAATTTATAAGCTCTTTAAAACGCTTTAAATTCTTTGGAAGCAACATAAATCCATAAATTCTAAAGATAGAAGATAAGATTATAAGGTTCCATTCAGCATCTCTTGATCCTCATAAAAATGTAGCAAATGAATAGGAAAGAATAACAAACGATAAAAGAATACAAACCACGGAGATTTGTACGGCCTAAAATAACTCCTTTCTTTTTATAAATAGGGAAAAGAATGCCGCCGAACATCAAAAAATAACCCGCGCTTAAATAAAAGATTAACAATTGCATAAGCCCTATATTATGTTTGGTATCCATGGCAACCTTTCAGCAACACTCCCTTGCTCAGAAATACACAACGCTTGAGCTACTGGCCTTTGTGAGTCGCTGAGATCAATATTCAAGTAGATTTTTCCTTTTATTTTTTACGCCGGATAAAAAGTAACCTGAGATTTTTAAAAAAAGAAACAAATACCAGTCATGGAATTATGGAGTTATTAACATCGACAACAAAAGAGAGTAGATATTTTTTTCAAGTATCAAATGCTAATGACATTCCAGCAGGATTGGGATCTTAATTAACTGTGCGGTAGTTTTATATAATATGTATGGAATGTATTTCTGGTTTGTTGGAAGAGAAATAAAATTAAAGATATGGAATGTGAGGAATGTTTATTTTAAATTTTTACATTCTCATGCATGAGCTATAAAAATGGAGCAGTTTCGTAATTGCTGAAGAATTTGACTTTCAGATTTTGATGAAACTTAACTTTTTTAAATATCAGAAAAAAAAACTCTATTGTGTTTTTTCCCCCTGCTTTCATATATTTGTTTAATGGTGAATTTGCAACTCAAAATGAAATGAACATGACATGAACTCAAAACAAAATGACTAGAAACGTGAAATTTGGTATATAGTTTTTAAGATGAAATTTTGTATCTTATCTTTACACTATAATTATACATTTCTGTCATGTCTTAGACGAAATCTTTAAAAAACGAAATGACACCCACACACACACACACACACACACACACAACACTTGTAGTGGATATCACTCGATGTTAATGCAGTTTTTTCAAATATTAATTCATGTATTAAATTCAATTTATTTTCAATACTTCAAATAGATTTTAAGCATGATTGGCATTACATTCAACAATGTTATGGTGGTAGAGCAATCGGTAAAATGCAATAATTTCCTTTTTTTCACGTAAAGGGGAGGAATGCGAGTTCAATTCTTGCGAAAATGAATTATTTTTCGATAAATTATTTATATTAATTGTAATTTTTTAATAAAAATTAATTAAAATAATTTTTTGGTTTATTTACAACAGTAGTAGTTAACTGAATTTTTTTATATAACTTGTTTTCATTTTTTAACACTTTGTGAAAAATGCAATAAACAATAACTATTGCATTTTAAGATAAGGAATAGAAATTTAAATATTACACATATAAATTAAGTTATGACATTTTTAGAAACCAAGGTGCATTAAAGTTCGACTTTCTTTATACGTTTCTTTCTATAAATATTGTCATTATTCATTAAGCAGTTTTAATAATTTACTATTTGCTAACAAATATGAATATCTCTATGTCTGTATCTTTCTGAGTAAAATTCAAATTTATGTTAAATTTTTATGCTCTTTCGTGATAACTTCCAAAAATATTATAACGCTAATATCATTTCAAAATGTACGAATTATGTTTCTAATGATATCAATTTAATAGTATTTCAAATTTTTAATAAACTTTGGTCTTTCCTCCTACATTGAATGATATGAAATTCAAACTATTTTCTTCGTTTCGTCAAATAACTAATGACAGGATATTCTTCTATTATTGAAAGTTACGGAAGAATGTTTCAATAAAATATCTACACGATTACCAAGTCAAACAAAGGGGGGAGTTGCACTTCCATGAAAATTAGATGAACCATACAATTTGTCTTTAATATTCTTATGATGCCATGGAACTTATTCTAATTAGAAACATTCATGTATAGAATGAATAGAGCATATGTAGGATTATTGAAATAACACAATTTTATAGTCTAATACTTTGATGGAATCTTCATCAAAAAATTACATTAAAGTGTATTAATTGAAATTAATTATATCCATTAAACCAGGGATGTAAACCTTTTCAGGATGAGGGGCCAAAATATGAAAAGGGATCATGACGAGGACCAAAATAGCACATGAAAGTTAAAACATATTAAAAGCGAGAAAACAATGGTTTTATTTTGTGGCAATACGCATGAATTACCATTATTACTTTACTTGTTTTACTCGTGCACACATTATGCGATAAATAAATGAATGAATGAAATACAAATATTATAGATATGATTGAAATACTTTACCTAAAAAAGATTCCTGTTAAAAAAGGGGGCAAACTTGCAATAGAATAACAGAGGAAAACTTTTTGGTAATAATACAGAAAACACAATTTAAATTTTGAGAAAAAAATAATCAAAATTATTAAAATTGAAAGAGTTGGCTGGGACTAAATATTTGAAGTTATTTATTCTATGTTGAGATTAAGATTGGTTGTGGCAATACGTAGAACAGCAAACAGGTACTCATCTGTTATTCTATTTCTTATTTTTGATTTCTTTAAATTCATTAGTGAAAAAGTTTGCTCAAAGTTGCAAGTGCTACCAAAGAAAGTTGCACATACAGCTGTAATTTGCTTTAAGCATGAAAATTATTCGCGTAAATCATGTAAAATTCTAATATTAGTTGTTCTTTGAATCGATTTTTGAAAAATTCAGAATTCTGTAAATCAATTAAGGCTAACTGCATTCTCTCATCCACTAGATTTACATCAACAGATAATGGAGAAGAAAATACATCAGTTTTTGTTTGGCACTTTTTAAAATCTGAAAATCGATCATCAAATGCTTGTGGCAAGATTTGAATTTGATCCACATATTGCATTTTCATACGTGGAAATTTTTCACGTCCGCGAGCTTCTCCTATACGAAAACTCGTACTCGCAGGTAGCCACGAATGGAACAAACTGAAAAGTAAATAAACATGATGAACAACAGTAAATTATTTATTCTGATGTAGAACAGTTCTCGTATCAGATTTTTATCCTGTTTATTTGAAAAAGTGTCATTTCATTTTATAATTAATCTTATTTTATTAACAACATTCGTGGGCCAACTTCGGAGGCTACGTGGGCCATAGGTTGTGCATCCCTGCATTAAACAACCAATATTATTATTGATCACTCCCAGAAATTCTGCTGGCCGCAGATGATAATTGGATAGCGACGTTTAAAATTGTTGTAATACGCTAAAATATAACTAAGCCTAAATTACTGGTCAAAATTACTCACCGTAACTGGTATCGAAGGCGCAGATGTACTCGGATGTTTGAAACTGTCGAATGAGAGAGGTTTTGCCCACTTCATCGGCTCCCATGATAGCTACCCTATACCTAGAAGGATGAAAAGACATATCTGTTATATTCCGAATATGTATCTATAAACAATATAGAAAATAAAAAGATGTAATGTCACATGCGATGCAATTTGTATCAACGAACATAAATTTTTAAAAAAAATCTAGCATGATATGACAAATTAATAAAAATAATATTACAAACGCTGAAAGAATTTCTCCTTATTTTCAACCACGCATTCAAATTTATAAACTGCAGAGTGAAAAGAGACCTACATGATTGAGCTCATATGTTGTTGTTGTTACTTATGGCACTTTCCATGGACAAGCCCTCTGCTGATACAGCAGCAGATTTAAGCCGAAACGAGCGTCTCCTGTTTTTTGAAGCAGCGCCAACTAGGACCAAGAGTACGACTTATGGCGCAGACCATGGACAAGCTCGCTGGGGAAGTCACAGATTTAAGCTTAATAGTGTATCTTGTTTTTGTAGTGGCGTCATCTAGGGTCAAGAGAACAACTTTTGCTACACACTCACCACATTTGCTTGAATTGCCCCTTTTTACAGGGGGGCACAGTCACACTCTCACAGATAGCACGCAGAGTGCAGGGTTCCGAGACTCGAACCCTGCACTCCCAGAACACGAGGAAGACGCGCTACCTCTGTGCCAGAAAGCCGGCCGTGAGCTCATATAAAATCTCAATACTGTCCTTCATAACAGACGCCGCTTGTCCTCGAACTTAAGTTTTTCAAAAATTTACTTAACCAAAATTCGTATGGTGTAAGATCAGGCGATCGTGGTGGCAATGATTCTCGAAAATAACGATGTTTTATATGGTATTGCGTGAAACGGCGCTTCAAAAAAGTTTGGACAGAAATATTTATATTAGGAGATGCATAGTGTTACACAAAAATTATATTATGTAAGTGGATTTGCTGTTGCATATCTGGAAAAAAAAACAATTTCCTGACAATTACACAATTTTAATTATTAATAAAACAATCTAGAAAAGCCAGCTTTCTTGCATTTCTTCCTTGTCTTATGGGTGTCCCGGGTTCGAGTCCCGGTTTGGGCATGGTTGATCTTATGTGTGCTATCTGTGAGATGTGTGACTGTGCTCCCCTGTAAAAAGAGGCTGTGCAAACAAATGTGGTGGGTGTGTAGCTAAGTCGTACTCTTGGCCCAAGTTGGGGTTACTTCAAAAAACAAGAGATGTTCCTTTCGGCTTAAATCTGCTGCTGTATCAGTAGGGGGCTTGTCCATAGGCAAGTGCCATAAGTAACAACAACACTATCTGGAAAAAAAATCACATGAGTTTTTGGCACGGATCTACCTTTTTAAAAAAACTGGAACTTTTTCTTGTTGTTTGTTTTTACTTATTGTTTGTAACAACAAATAGTATCATTCGTATTAAATGCTAAGAAATGTTTCTCTGATTCGAATCTTAATCAAAGTGTACTTCAATTATGAACATGTTTTCAATTTTTGAACTGTAAGGGTTCAAAGCAAATCTCGCAATCTGTGAAGTATATTAGAAAATATGGAAGAGCTCTGTTTCATAATTTTAAATTTCATTTGTGATTTTGAACGTTGAGCATTCAGAGATAAATTTAAAAATTTGAATAGCTAAACTTAATTAAGCTAATATATGCTAAATCGGATAATATAATCGTCACTTAAGATTCTAATGTTTTACATGACTCGGGAAAATTAAAGCATTGTTCAAATTTTTGCTAATCACTCCCAATTTTTGCTAATTAGTAAAATCAGGAGTGATTTTGGTAAATAGTAATTTATCGAATATTATCTTAAACATAGAGTTAGGTTGCCATCTGTTACAACTTATCACCTTGGAAAAATTGTTATTTGGCGTTTATACTGTATTTTTTAGTTCAGTCTAGTACAGGATGCACAAACGTTTTAGGATGATGGGCCAAAATATGGAAAGAGATCATGACGAGGACCAAAACAGCACATGAATGTTAAAACATGTTATAAACGTGAAAACACTGGTTTTATTTTCTGAAAATACGCATGAATTACAATTATTACTTTACTTTATTTACTCATGCACACATTATGAAATAAATAAAGGAATAAAACACAAACATTATATATATATGATTGAAATATTTTACCTAATGAAAAGATTCCTGCTAAAAAGGGGGCAAACTTGAAATAGAATAGCAGAGGAAAACTTTTTGGTAATTACTCAATTTAAATTTTGAGAAAAAAATTAATAATCAAAATTAGTAAAAATTAATGATATGGTCGGGATTGAATATTTGAAGTTGATTATTTTATCTTGAGCTTAATATTGGTTGTGGCAATACGTAGAACAGCAGAAAGGTTTTCATCTCATTCTTATTTTTGATTTGTTTAAATTCATCAGTGAAAAAGTTTGCTCACAAATGCAAGTGCTGCCAAAGAAAGTTGCTCATTCAGCTGCAATTTGTTTTAAGCATAAAAATTATTCGCGTATATCTTTATACAATTCTAATATCGATTTTTCTTTGAATTGATATTCGAAAAAATCACAATTCTGTAAATCAATTAAGGCTAACTTCATACTCTCATCCACTAGATTTACATCAACAGAAAATGGAGAAGAAAATACATCAATTTTGTTTGGCACTTTTCAAAATCTAAAAATCGATCATCAAATACTTTAAGCAAGGTTTGAATTAGATCCTTATACTGCA
>JAOUZG010019110.1:304050-320613 GCA_026289955.1 Argiope argentata | reverse complement strand
CGTTGGCTGCTCTTCACAGGATACTCCGCGCCAGCCGGGTTGACTTGGCGGGAAGAATGTTCTGGTAACCCCGAGTCAATTCTGGTTGAACCGCGTTTTCTCCCGGCGCTTTCTCCCGGGTATATAAGAGGCGGGTTGTCTCTTCCTGGCAGTTAATCTCTCAAAGAGAAGCGTTTCGCTTTACTCGCGGAGTTACGCTTGTGAGCTGTGTTTGCGTTTGCTGTTAACGCTGTGTTATTGAGCTCGCTGTGCTTTACTGTTGCTGTGCTATACTATAGCTGTTTTGCAAACTGTGTTTATTGTGCGTAAGACTTGCATTTACGCTGTAAGTGACTGATTATTGCTGAATTGTGTTTTCTGAAGTTTTACCTTTTCAAGTCATCCTGTATATACCTGTAAATAGCTGTAAATAAATTTGTTTGTGCTGTCCTCAAATAAAGTCCATTCAATCCGAACCCGCTAAGCTAAAAACGTAACAATATATATATACACTTTATATTTTATATTTTATTTTATTAAAATTTATCAAAAATAAACGAGTAATATTATTTAATTTAAATGCAAAATATTCGATGGTAACAAATAATTCTTATTTCTTTATTGATTATATGTATGCTTTCAGGTACGATTGTATAAATTTTGTAGTCAGATTCCTTTTCTGATTTTATTATGATAACATTCATCAATTATATTTTATTACAAGATAACAACTTTTTTAAACTCTTCCTTCTATTATTGACCCATTCTGCTTTTACCATAAAGGCAACGATTTAATTTAGTTCTATAGAACTGAAAGTTGTTTTTAGCTATGAACCATTTACGTAAAATCGCAACTGTATGCAGTTCCAAAGAATGTATTTCTACCAAAATTTGATAGAAATCGTCAGTTTTGGTACAATAATGTGTGCTAAATTTCTTTCTCTAAAACTACCGTCTTTGTGAGTTATTTTATTAGCAGATAAGACAAATTATTATAGACATTTAAATGTAAAGTTTCGTCTGCATTTTCAAATAAACTATTTAGCCTATTGTGCTATGAGGTTAAAAAGTTTGCAATTTATTAAAATCATAAAAAAGACAAAAAAGATTAAAATGAAATCTGATATGCATATTTCAATGTATCATGTCTGAACAAATTTTCTTGAACGGTCAGGCACCACGTGCTCGTGTAAAGTTAAATTATGCTTTTATTCATTTTAATCATTTCATTGAATGAGTCACTTTAGTTATTGTAAACGGTCATAAAAAACTTTGTCTCGCATTTGTTGTTTTTAAAAAATATCACACTTCTTATTTATTTCATTTCATGTAATCCCTTGCTCAAACTGCCATTTTTCTAGGTTTTATTTGCTTTGGTCCCTAACTTATTTCTTTAAAATCGGAGCTTTTGTAAATGCGATGACATCACGTTATTAAAAGCTGATTCTTTAGATGTTCGTGCAGATAATAAAATTTTTATTTTTAGTCAATGGTTTTTTTTTTGTTGACGCCAAAAAACCTCATTCCCAAAACAATATCATATTTTGACATGAAAACAAACTAGTAAAGGTATACCTATATCTTTATCTCAAAATTATATTCTGAATGATTCCTTTTAAATGAGAAGAACATTAAATGGCATTACATTGTTGAAATTATTATCTAGCTCTAGTATTACTTCCTAGAAAGAAAGGGCAAATTTGATGTGTGGTTTGTTGAATTTAAGTCTGTAACTTAGACAAAAAGTAACTTTCGAACTGCACATAATTTAAAACTTGTTTTACGATTGGAAAATCGCTCAATTTCTGAGGTTCGGAGCTTTAAAAAGTGTGTAGTGGCTTTTGAAATAGAAATGAAAATGGGCAGACGGCTACTGAGGATCATAAACATTCTTATTTAACAAAAATTTTCGAAATCAGTACCATGACTGAAAACGACGACTAAGAGCAAATTTGTTTGTTCTAATTAAGGATCCATATTAGGCTAAAATTCAAAATTATAGTATATTTACAAGTGAGTGAAACTTCAATCATAAGACTAATGGAACAATTTGATTAGAACCTGCGATCTTAAAGAACTGAAACAATATGTTTACCACTTCTGTATTAATAAACAGGAAACAACTTAACAACTTTCAACATCTTATGAAAATTACGTTCAATTGATTTTCTAAAACAGGAAAATAAATACAAAACTTTTTGCATCAGAAGAGTAGGAGTTAAGTTCAGCATTGTTATTTTGATTTACTGTTGTTGTTCTTGTGTTCAAAAATTTTTTTTTTCGTTGATGATGATGATGTCGTGACCGCTTTTTACCACGGAAAGAGGAGTGCAGTAGCTTCTGAGGGTATGAACCCCTGAGCACCGGAGGGCAGAAGTCTGACTTCTAGCTCAAATGAAGATGAAACACCCACACATACGCTTGCACAGCCCCTTTTTACAGGGGGGCACATTCACACATCTCACAGATAGCACACACAGAAGAACAACCATGCCCGAACCAGGACTCGAACCCGGGACCTCCAGAACACGAGGCAGAAAATTTTGATTTACTTATTTTGTTTATTAAAAAATTAGAAAATTGAGAGAAAAAACTTTTTATGTAAACAATATAGCTATGAATTTATACCTCCTTCCAAGGTGAGTATGTCTATTGATAAGGAAGATAATTTTGGAGATATTTCGAATAGATGCTGAATGGATACAGAGTCAATGATACCCAACCTTGGCGACTGATTTGGTGAAAAAAAGAAACATTCTACAAGCTGCAAGAATTTTGATGATAATTTCATTAGAAACTTCATTCATCATGTGAAATCAGTTGAGTGTAGCATACAAATTGGAAGTCGTAAATAGTTCAGCGAAGTCTCTCTCCTGCAAACTTTCTCTGAGATTCTTGTGTTATTTCTCTTTTTTATTGTCTTATTACTTCTTGTATATCGTTGATTATTTTAAATACTTCTTTTTTATGTACTTCATGTATAATTTGGTATTTTGAATCCATGCTTTAGGTTAGAAAAAAATGCTGAACTGTTTCTCCATATAATCCACAAAAGTATTCCTGAAAATTTTTCTGAAAGAACATATTTAGTCGTTTTAAATAAATTTGCAAGCCAAATCAAAATTGTTATTACATAAATAAAGATATATTGGTGAATAATTTCTCAAAACCACTGAAATATTTAAAAACTCATTAATTTCTGTCATATTAGTAGACTGAATTAAAATACGTAGAATTGTTTTTTTTTATGTACTTCATATTCCTTTTGGTATTTTGAATCCATGCTTTAGGTTAGAAAAAATATTGAGCCTTCTGAACTATTTCTCCATTTAATCCACAAAAGGATTCCTGTAAAATTTTCCGAAAGAACACATTTATTCCTTTTAAATAAATTTGCAAGCAAAATCAAAATAGTTATTATTTAAATCAATATTTATAGATGAATCCTTGCTCACAAACGTTGAAACATTTAAAAAAAACTCATTAATTTCTGCCATTTTAGTAGATTGAATTAAAATTCGAAGAATGTTCTAAACTATTTCAGCTCTTTTTACGTTCTTATTGCTTAAAATCTCTGCTTTCGTCAGAGGACTTACCTTTGACAAGTACCATTAGAAACAACAACAAAATTCGCAGAGATAATTAATAAAACAATTTTTTTTTAAAAATTAACAAATTAAACATTTAGTTTTATAGTAATTGAAATATATTCTCTTTATAAAATTTTAAACTCAATACTATCTCCTGCAAGATTAACAATTCCGCACCTAAATTTAATTACATCGAACAATTGTCCTTCATAATTACGAACTGAAACAAAATCTTCCCTTTCAGAAATCTCATTCAATCCCTAACTTACGTGGGAGGAAAATACACTGCACAGCCGATACAAGCTCTGCTATCTCCCAATTCGGCGTTCTATCCTTTTGTCATCACCATCATTGAATGGAAATGGCGGCAAATTACGGAAAATGTTAATGGTTCCGAATTCCACCAGCAGATGCCTAATCGAGTGTTAATGCGACGTAACGACCTACAGCACATTAAACGTATGATTGGTTACCAGTGGAAACGCTTATTGGTTGCTGGCGAATAGCATTCTCGTTACAAGGCTAAGAAGCATTTTATTGGATAAACAGAGAAGAGATAGTGCAGCTTTTAGATGTAAATCATTCATGATTGCTGCCAGTTAATTTCCGAAGTCATAAAACAATATTTTATCCTTCAGTTAAATTGCAACATAGATTCTCATGAAATAGATATAAGACAAAGGAATATAAATTAAACTGGATTTATAAGAAATAATAAGTTAATGAGCTGTTATTTTATATAGCTCTGGATATTGCCATTATTATCCAGATACAATGAATAGGCGTTTAAAGAAATTAATAGCTGAAAAATCGTTAAGAATTAATGGTCTTTGAGCTCAGAGAAGTATGTTAATGTGCAAAGACATTTGATATTTTATATTTACAACTAGTTGTTACCCTCGACTTAGTACGCTTGGAAACGCACACAACTAACCTGAAAATAACTTATTTGCAGTGTGTACCTGAAATAAAGCTAAGCAGTAAATCAAATCCGTATTTCTTTAAAATCAAGTCAACATTTAATTTATCAATCGAGATTGAGATAGCTGCAACAGTATTGTACACACAATTTTTAAACTTTTGATTAAAATAAAAATACAGTTATCAACAATTACAATGCACTCTACATGAGTGAATTTTCAACTCTCATTACGCAAAGCAAAGGCGAGAATTTCTAACCCAGTTGGAATAACGTAACACGGATAGACATTTTTAATTTCCTAATTTTGTTTTATTTGGATTCGAAAATACTTCAAAAGGAATAAAAAAATTGATTAATCGATGTTTTTATAAGTAATTTTTACTCTCTCATATACGTAATAAGTCATACCAGATTCTCCGACTCGTCACGAAGGAACACAAATTTAAACCATAAAACTGAAATGACCGGATCACAGCATCAGCTACACTGGCGGAACTATGGTTGAATCTTAAAGGGTATCACCGGCAACGAAATAACCCTTCCGTAAGGAAGTACGACCCGTCATGAATGGGAGGAGCCTACCCCTATTTATTAGTGTACCCTCCAGAATGGCGAAATCCAACCACCACGACGGAAGTATCTCATCCACATTTCGAAGTGCCCCCCAGAGGGATTTATATACGAAGTAAACAGAAAGTTTACTTTTTATCAAAAAATTCGAACTCAAGATTTTGCTAAACGTCCACGTTTCAGAAACCTTTGAGTTCATAAAACAGAGTTTTTGAAAAATATCTTTCTGTGGCCAAGGCATATGGTCTTTACACCAAAGTTACAGATTTCTATCAAATTCTGAGCAAAATCTGTTCGGAGGAGGTCTATCTTCCCGGCTATAGGAATACAAGTTAACAGCATTCCCGCAAAAAGAAAGACTGCTATGATTTCACATGGCTCTATTGGCAGAGCATTGGACTGTAAATCCTTTGGCCCCTGGTTCGATTCCCTGCGAGCGCATTTTATCCAAAGATTGGAATTTTAATTTAAAAACGTTCTTATTATTTCTCTAGAATCAAGATAATTCTAGAACATTCTTTACTATTCGAGCGAGATGATTCTCGAATCTTCTCCAGATGTAGTATCAAAGCTGAGTTCTGCTCAGTTCTTCGCTCTGTTCTCCAGCGAGTTGCTTGGCGCTAATAAACGCAATTGTTTCTAGCTATCCGTGTCTTTAACTCAGTCTTCGTGACAGTATAATCACTGTCACAATAGATAAAATTTGGTACACAGACTTAACATCTATAGTGTATACATATGTCAAATTTTGAACCAAATCCAACTACAGATTGACTGTCGGTTGATGTATAGTTTCAGAAACACCTAAAAGCAAGAAAACACAACGGCTTAAATATATCAGATTTGGTGGAGGATTTTGTGACTTTAGAGCAATTTATTGTCAAATTTTTATTTCAATCTTTAGATAAAAATGTGTCTACATCACAAGTTTTTTTCAGATGCTATTAATGGTATGAAACGGATTAATTGCCAAATGATTCGCCATGGGTATCACGATAAATTCGTTAAAAATTCTACATTTATTCCAAAAGTTAATATTTTGTAAATATTTTACGACCTATAAGGTATTCTCTGATAGTACAAGTTTATTACAGAGTACACAAGAAATTTGGAGGGGGGTGACAATTTCCATCAGTTCTTTTTGTTTGGAATGAATAATATAGCTGTTGATTATAGTTGAATTATTTTTAAAACGGCAACAAAAAATACAATACAGTAAAAAATATTATTCCTGCAGCTGCATGTATATTTGAAATAAAAATAGTAAATTCGTAATACGAATTCTTAAACTCGTAATTATATTGTTATGAATAATAGTAATTCTCATACAAGAGCGATAAGAAGACACGGACTTTATTGTCTAAGAAAAAGCGTATTAAATATGCGCCACACTATCTACCAATTCACAGCGTGTTATCTTTGCTTAATCCGCTAATTTCCATTAACAGCGAACCTATAAATCGCCCGGCAGTGAGAGAAGAAACGCTCTCTCAAGCTCAGCCAACCACATAGGTTGTCTTCTGAACTCACATAACTTCCCACCTTTAAGGCGTCTTAAATAGCGTCCCACTGAAGTGGGCGGGGTAAAGCTAGAAAGGGTTAGTTCGTTCCGGATGGGTATGGAAATTTCTCTATTATAACAATTCTTTATTTCTTAGCTTTTACTACATATTTTAGCGTGTAGTAAAGACTGTTAGTGATCTCGCCAACGCACCTTCATCGCCAAATTAGGCAAATATGGAGATTTTCTGTTGTAAATTCCCTTAGAACGGTTTTTTCCCGCTGATGGTTGATTCTGTTAAAATTAATTTTATACAATCAAATTGTTTACAAATATTTACGCAAGAATTCATATATAGTTACAATATTTACATCTCAAATACAAAAAATTCATAACAATATTGACTTCTGAATTTCAAACGTTGAAAAATAGGTAGTTGGAAGAATTTTCAAAAATAACCAAAGTCATGCATTTATAACGTTTTTGCTTTGCAAATATATGAAATAAGATTCTTCTTTAGTGAACTTTTTAGTACGCGCCCACATAAAGGTTAACTTTTTTTTCTTCCGTATTTGAAATAATGAATATTTTTAAATTTTCTTAAAAGTTAAAATTCAAAAGATCTAAACAGTTTTGTATACCCGATGACAATAATATATATTAATACTATCTGAACTTAATAAGAAAATGATTTTATTTATGAATGAGAGAAAAAAATGATGAAAAAATACTGAAAATTGAAAGTAATACTAAAATGAAACGTGGAATAATTACTTTTTCATTATTACTTTTCCCTAAATTTATTTTAATTTCAATATCAAGACTTTATTGGGGGGGGGACTGGGTTTTGTGCAATTATATCCTCCCAAGTTCTTAAAGGAAAACATTGCACTTCCAAGTAATTTTTAATTTAAAATTTTATTAAGAGTTTAAAAACATTTTTAGAGAGAACTTCGTACTAAAGAAATAACTGTATTCCAAAAAAGGTGGTTCTATCTTTAATTAGATGCGCCGTTGAGACTTATGAATAATATTTTTTAACTGCAACAATTAATGGAAAGAAATTATTCCAGCTTGTAAATATCTTATTTTGAAAAAAAAATATGAATTTATTCATATATAAAAAATATTAAAATATTCCTTTGTCAAAAATTTAGAATTGAATTCTAGAATAGCAAAAAACAACAAAAACAATGATAACAATATAATATGAATATTCCAATAAATATTTAATAAACAAAGTTATTATATAAATCAATAAAAATTAATTTATATAATGTGTCTAATGTAAATTAAAAATGTTAATAGAATTCCACTCTCATTCAGAAATTTTATTTTAGCCACATATGCTTTTATAATACTCTCTTTGGTTTTCAAATTTTTGAATCTAAAAGTAGTGTTTTCATTTAAATATTTTAAAAGGTTAAAAAGGTGAGCTTTATAAAAAAAACTTTTTAATTCCCATTTTTTACTATAAGATTCATTTCTAAGTAGAAGAGCTAAAATATGTAATATAAAATATTACATTTCTTTCTGAAATAGAATAAAAATGAAGATTCTTCAGAACAGCTTATCAGTTTTATAAAAAAGTATTTGTCAGGTTTTTCTGACAAAGTGTCATTTCTATTAGCTGAGTGTTTCTAATCTTAGTTTTATTTCGAAAGGTTTTTATTTCTTTTACAAGAAAAAAAAATAAACATTTTCTTTCAGCGTATAAGAAAATAACACTTTATCTTTGTTTAAAAACGCATTCACTTCAGAGCAAATTTCTTTATTATATATTTAAAGGAATTAATAAAAAGTTTATTAAATTAAAAATTGTTCCTTTCTGTTAGTAGGGCACAAACAAATAATTGCCAAAGAAATTTGGAGGAGTTCTTCATTATTTGGCGATTTTTCGCTTTAAAATCTCTTTAAGATATTTGGTGAAATTTTACACTATTTGGCGTTTTTTCGCTTGCGCCAGCCTAACGGTAAAATACCTCAAAAAAGTTATATGATAGATTATTCATATAAAAAATTATTCATTGTTATTATATAAATAACAATGAAATAACATTTATTTAGATTAAAGATTAGATTCCAGTAGATAACAAATTTCTCAAATTTAACCCAGGATAAATAAATTAAATCTATCAAAAAAAAAACATTCTTAGAGAATTATATGAGAAGAATGTCATCTTTAAAAGCCCAACTACCTTTTCATTCAGCAATATATTGGACAAAAATCAAGAATCAAAAATATTGTCAATTTCTTATGAAAATTAACTTTGAGCCACAAATCTTGATTTGTAACTAACAATTTTTCACCCAATTCTTCCATAATCATTAATCGAAAAAAGGAACACTGCAAAATGAAGGGGAATAGGAACAGTATTGTAAAAAAGATTTAGCCTACAATTGCAGATATATTTATCTGAAATTGAACAGAATGCAGAAGTAAAAATTCTAATTTCATTTTAAATTATTCTACCTATTCGTTTATGAAATAAAAATAATAAAATGAACCTAGGAGTTCAAGATTTTCTTTACAGGTAGTAATTTAAGACAACAGGTAGTTCTTTATAGGCAAACATCCCCACCTTATGTCAAAGCCTTTCATCTCTTCGCATATTATATAAAAATAAAATGTATCTAGAAATTCTAGACTTTATTTACAAGTAATCTTAAAGTTATTGAGGTACTTTAAGGTGCTAGTTACCTTTAAGATAACAAGTAGTAGTGGAGTCGTAAATTAAAAATCCCCGCTCATGTTGAAGAATTTCATTTCTTTTCTTATAATATAAAAATGAAATCAATATAGAATCAATATGAAATCAATATATATTCTAATCTTTCTATACAAGGGATTTTACTAAAGTCACAACAATTAACTCTTAAATAACGATTTGTATGTGAAGAAATCACCTCTAGTTTTCTAATAGTTCAAAAAACTAAATGCTACCATCAACGCTACAAATAACAAAGATTTATATAATTATAAAGTTATGTATGCAATCTGAAGTATGGATTTTTTCCCCGTGAAGTACTAACAAATCTGGCATAAATGATTATTAGAGGAGCCATGAGAATCCTCAGTGGCCACGGTATAGCCTCCCCGTAGGAGTCATATAACATCATCAGAAGGGAGTTGTAAGCCCTTCACCATTCTTGTTATCCCCAATCTGAGGAACCTCACAGTTGGATTAAATCACGTGGTATCAAAATTTGCAGGTCCATGAAAATACGATGGAGATCGATTTTGCAATACCACAACCAAAAATGATTGCTCCATACCGTCCAAAGGCACGCAGGGGGGAAAATGAGTGACAGGATTGCCATGATACGATTGGCAAGAATCATGAGACCAAAGACGAATCAATGATCAGAGGAGTATGTCCATTATCACGAAGGATATCCAATCCCACACTATTTCTATAATTAATAGAGTGGCGAAAACCAATCACCATACCACAACCAAAAATGATTGCTCCAAACCGTCCAGAGACAGGCAGGAAAAAAATGAGTGATAGGGTAGCCGTGACATGTTTGGCAAGAATCATGAGACCAAAGACGAATCACTAATCAAGGAGGCATGTCCGTTATCACGAAGGGTATCCAATCTCACTCCATTTCTATAATTAAAAGAGTGGCTAGAACCGATCACCATGCTGGAAATTGTCCTACCTATTGTTAAGATATCTTTCAAGAGACAATAGCATAGTAATCATAAGCAGGTTATTCTGACATACAGGAAAAACTAAATGACCGAACCACCCCGATAGCATGGTACAGAGCCTTCTAGTTAATCCCTACAAGGGTGACAAGAACCAACTACCATATTGAAAAAATCGTACCCTCATTTCCAAAGTGCCTCCTGGTGTATGTTACAGTACAGTATGTATGTAATGTAAGAGTACAGTGTGTATATGTTAAAGTACACTTACAACATACTCCCAACAGCAAACTTTTCAATGACCTTTAAGCGTTTGCTGCTAACCACCAATCCCATTTCGATGCATTCAAGGAAGCGAAAAATATGTTAATCATGCTATAAAGTCAAGGCGACAACTTTCCTTCAGTATTTCCCATCATTCCTCTCCTAAACTACGTTACCAAGAAGTTTCATTATTTTCCCCAAAATTTTTTTATTATCTTGCAGTGGAAAAGTGTTTTATATTGAATTAATGATTCTAATTTTTCTAAGTGCTTTATAGAATGTGGTCTTTAATTCTCAAGATAAAAAGAAGAGTGAAGACTTTTCCAATATTTAAAAATATATGCCATTTTAAAAATGAGCTTTTAAAGGAAAAAAAACTGATCAAGAAAAGAAAAGACGACTGTGTCTTTTTGTTATATTTCAGAGGATGTTGCTTCGCTCCATAAAAGAATACACTCGCCAAAATATTAACTGACGAAAAATATTGACAGGCTTTTGAAACCGAGCCAGGATTTAAGAATTATGGTTATCTCTTTTTAAAAGTGGCTATAAAATATTTATGGGAACCTATTTCTTTCAAATTGGGGTAATATTAGTTCTTTTGGAATAGCGTCGACTTTTTCTTGCCATGTAATTAGAGTCTTTAAAGTTTAGGTGGAGCATTTTGTTAAAAGCCAGCAATTAGCAGAATATTCATTTAAAGACTCACTTATTACTTGTGTAGAATTTATGGTTGATAATGTATATAGTTGATCTATTCCATATTGATTCAGTTTTTCCCTTTTCCTTATTTTTTTTAAAAAATCGGTATTTCAAGTGCTTTTACAAGCACATCATCTTCATTGTTTAATATTAAAATATATTGAATACGTTTTCCTTGTTTCTGTTAAAATATATTAAATAAATCTTCATTGTTTATGTTAAAAAATATTGAATACATCTTCATTGTTTATATTAATGTCTATTGAATACATCTTCATTGTTTATGTTAAAAAACAAGTTGATGTTGAATGTTTATGTTAAAAAAATATTGAATACATCTCCATAGTTTATATAAAATAACAAATTGATGTTTAAAGTTTAATTTACAATATTAATTCAGTAAATTTTCATTGTTTATGTTAAAATATATTGACTAATAATATTGAATCCTCTCACGGGATGAAAGTGGACATTATGGAATGTTTACGTGGACGAAAACCCACCGGTAAGAAATTGGATTCACTCTTTTCCTGAGAGTTCAGTAATAGTCGAGTAACCTCCATTTCTATGAAAAAACATATATCCAATGATGCGTTGAATTATGGTATAGATGATTCTCAGAATTCCATCTTGAGATTCCACGTTATTTGTGAAGAGAAATTTCTTTCAAGTTGTTCGTATGTCGAGCTAAGGAGGAGAAGTAATACTCCAACCCTTTCATTACTGAATCAGCCCAAACGACCGTGTAAATTTGGTGGATCAGTTCCCATTTCAAAGGAGGAGGTGATTTAAAATAAATTGTTACTAAGGATGTCCTCTATTTATATGTTGCACCCATCGTTTAGAACAGAAATTGACAAGCCAGTATAAAATTTGCTCGACTTTGTAGTTGTGTTAGTTGTAAAAGAGTTGTGCTGGCAATAATTTCAACTTTTTAAATTTATTTCCCCTCTCTGAATTCATTTATTCTAATCTTTTAACTAAATTTCAAATTTTTGTTTCTTATCATAGCATAAGAGTTTAATAATCTTTATAAAACAAATAAGAATGATATTGTTACGAACTTATTACTTCTCTTCAAATTCATTGTTATGAATAAGGAAAATCGGTACACACACACACACACACGCACACGCACGCACGCACACACACACACACACACACACACACACACACACACACACACACACACACACACACACACACACACACACACACACATATATATATATATACATGTTTCTGTAGTCTACAAGAAGGTTATGGAGAAAAACGCAATTCCTTATTTTTTATTAAAAGGCACTCTCTTTTAAAGGTCCAGTCAACTAAGGTGTAACCGCACAGTGAATATGGGCGTGCCAAGAGTGATTGAATGAAACGAATTTCACGTCTTTATCGAGAATATCACTGGATGGCTGGATTGTTACATTTTGCTGCACGTGATTTCTAGATTAAAATTACTAAAAAGATTGGCTTCATCGGCAAGTTCTGAACTGTTAGGCGTTTATTACGAAAAGATTGTACTCAGAGATTATTTAACATTCGAGTGGCATAACTGGCTTGGAAAGCTAAATGGTTTTGTATCCGATAATTTTCATAAAATGATAAAAGAAACCTTTGGGAGCAGTAAGCATGTGAATTGAATACAGAATTTGTTGATGAAAAAATAAAAAGAATGGCCGATAAATGTCCGACGAAAGTGAGGTATAGCCTGTAATAATAATACTCGTATGTTATGGAAAAAAAGGAATTTTATATATTTACTAAAAGTATCATAAAATGCTATGATTATAACATTTTTTGTTGCACAAGATTTCTAGATTAAAAAATAGTGAAAAGATTGAATTCATTGACAAATTCTGAGTTAGAAGTTGCTTATTGTGAAGCGATTAAGATATAAGATTAGTATCATGTCAGAACCTGATATTGTTTTTGGGATGAGGTTTTTGGTGTCAATAAAATTCCAAAGGCGAAAAATAAACATTTTATTATCCACACGAGCATCTGAAAAAAAAATCAACTTTTAATAACGTGCTGCCATTTTATTTACAAAAGCTCTGATTAAAAAAAATAATACGGTAATAATGAATACGGCAAATAAAACCTAGAAAAATGTCATTTTGAGCACGTGATTATATGAATTGAAATAAATAGAGAATGGGATATAGTTTTAAATAATAAATACGAGATGACGTTTGTTATGATAGTTTTCAATACCAAAGTGAATCCTTCAATGAAACAATTAAAATGGATAAAAACATAATTTAACCTGCACGAGCACGTGGTGCTTGGCCATTCAAGAAATTATATTCTGACATGATACTTTGAAATATGCATAGCAGGTTTCATTTTAATCTTTATTTAGTTTTCGATATGAAAAAAGAATAGAACACAATGGAGGAATTCGATACAAATTTAATTTGTAATTAAAATTATTCTTTAAAAAATTAAACAAAAAAGGAATCACCTTGAAATTGTGCGAATATACAATTAGTATAGATTTTTTAATGAAAATATCTAGAGTATAGATTTTTTATTGAAAATATCGAATACAAGGCAGTAATATCCTATGAAAATATTTCACAAATTTGGTATAATATGAAACAATTATCCAAAGCTGATCCAATCCTAGCATAAGGAATGTGTCCTGCGTGCCATCTGGATTTTACCCTAAATTAAATTTTAATCGAATGCTCATGATTTAATTTCTCCCGTTCACACTTTTTAAGTCATCGCCATTAATTTTAGAAAGACCTGGTGGGGATAAATATTTTTTATTCTTTTGACTTTTATTCTTATATAAGCAGTTTTTAATTTATGTTATGACCTTTTACCTGGATTCAGTGTTTCTGTTTTCTCGCATTATTATTTTACTTAAATAGATTTCACATTGTACATACTTCATATTTATTACTAATGTTGATATCATTTTAATGTCGATGCCTTTGTTTACATTTTAGCATGAGGAATTTTATAGTTTGCTCTTTGTTCATCCATTGCTAATCGTCGCATTGTCAAATATGGCATATCATAAGATACTATATTTTTCTATCATTTGTTGCACATTTAAAATGTTTAAGAAATTCCCTTTCCGTTATTGCAAAAATGTCTTTAATTCTTATTATTGCAGAAAATATAAATTTGTCCTTCAAAATAGTGACCATTTCTTTTATTGTTATTTTATTTCTCTTCTTTACTGTGAAATAAAAACAATCAGCCATTAAAGATGTCACGTACTCTTAATACAGTCTTAAATTTGCCATAAATAAGATGAAATTTAACGTATCTTCTTATACAGAAAAATTCCCCGAAACAGGAAAAAACGTGGATTGAAAGAGTTAAGGCAAAGGTAAAAAAGAGTGAAGAATGCATATAAAATGAATAAATGCAGATATCGCTTACTTAATTTCTACAAGTAGTAATAAAATAGTTTGAGCAATCACAGGGGTCATTTTATTCTCTTATGCAATAAAATGACTCCTGTGTGAGTTATAAAATGATTCCTATGTGAGTAATAAAATAACACCTATGTGAGTTTAATGATCTCTTTGATCGTATTCTTATATGGAATGAAATGACTCCTATGTGAGTAATAAAATGACACCTATGTGAGTTTAATGACATCTATGAAAGTATTCTTATATAGAATAAAATGACTCCTGTGTGAGTTATAAAATGGCACCTATGTGAGTTTAATGATCTCTGTAAACGTATTCTCATTTGGAATAAAATGACTCCTATGTGAGTATTTATGTGTTTAATGACTCCTACGAACGTGTAATGACACGTACTACTTCAAATTTCTTATCCATTGCACAAATGCAATTATTGCACATTATAATCAAAGCAATTCCCATGCAGTGCAGAGTAATTAAGCTACTATTTGCCTTATTTTCTTTTTTCATGATATGAGTTTACCTTTTACACTTAAATCCTTTAATAAGATTTAAAGTTTATTTAATACATTTAATATTTCATATAGAAATATAGAATAGATATAGAAATTATTTATTTAATATAACTTAAGTAGCATAGTTTTAGTTATATTAACGTTTTGCTTTTAAAGCAACACTATGGCTATTTTGGAACGGACCTTTAACTTTGAACCACTGTCAGATGACAAAGGCTACACCTGAGCATGCACTTTTCTTTTCAGCCTTCCACACCACACTATTTCACTTAAATACATTATTAGATAATTTTAAACTTTTTTGTACATTATTTATAAAGACGCATACAATTGTATTAGTTAGCAGTGTTATAGTCAATTTTTAATAATAAGAGTAAATTATTTGATGAAAAGTTATCAAATTCCCCTCACCTTTTCCCTATGTCTTTATTAATGAAGATTCAAGATTATTCAGATGGAAAAAGTGTTTATATGACAAGTGTCAATTTCCGCATCATAACAATCAAACAATGAATAATACCTGATTTTTTTTAATTCATAAAAGCATAGTAAAACGCAATTATAACGTTAGGCGTGAAAGACAAACATATGATGATGATATCACATGGGCAGAAATTTTTTTTACTCATTTGATTAATCAATCTATTTCTAATATCGTTTACGTTGTAATCCTTTGTGCATATAGCTATAATCAAACATGCAGAAAGCTACTCAACGATTTCTGGTCTTGCACAACATTTACAACATCCATCTACTCCATCAAACAACAATTCGCTCACCTTTGTGGAGTTCTGGCGCAGTTCCAGTGCGAATTGGAGGCGGTCATCGGGTAGGACTTGGTGGACGCGGCGTCCCACTGGCTACTGCTGGAGGGGAAGAGGTCAAGCCCCGGAACAGAGGTGAGGGAGTGAGAACGAAATGAGTCACCCCAGTTGATCACCCCTTTGGGAGTGAGGCTGAAATTCCGCAGACGATGCACATCCTCCTCGTTTGTCCCCGCCACAGAAGAGTGTCTGAAGGAAGAATCAGTTAGAAATGCAGCATTTTATTGAAACAAACTTTTTATTTTTCATGTTGAAACCGGATTTGTGAATATTCTATGTACTAGCCGCCTTTGGCGACTTGCTTATTCAACCAGATAACTGATTTTTTAAAATCTTTTAAGAGAATTATATGTAATGTATCTTTTTTAAAAAATTTTACATTGTAATTTGATACAATTGAAAGACAAATTTTATTGAAGCAGTCTAAGATAAATCATTTTGAGGACAAATTAAAAAGTATACAACGAAATAAAAAGGAAAATCTGCATTTTTATTTGCGGATGGTATTTGCAAATCGCAACTCATATCCTTTGTAGCACACAAATATTGTACAATATTGATCGATATTCATAATATTGTTTAATATCATATAATATCACACAATATTATACAATATTATGCTACAGGATGTGCTTAATACAGACTT
>JAOUZG010019110.1:292838-304040 GCA_026289955.1 Argiope argentata | reverse complement strand
ACAATATTATACAATATTATGCTACAGGATGTGCTTAATACAGACTTATTTGTGGATGGTATTTGCAAATCGCAACATATCCATTGTAGCACACAAATATTGTACAATATTGATCAATATTCGCAATATTGTTTAATATCATATAATATCACACAATATTATACAATGTTATGCTACAGGATGTGCTATCTGGGATAGGAGATATTTTATACTGTATGAGTAGAAAACGTCCCCTATACTGACAGACTTAACTTTTATTGAATCAGTATAATATCATATAATTTCCTGTGAGGATAAATTAAAAATTATACAACGAAATAAAAAGGAAGCAAAACTCCTGCTTAGGAATTCGAGTTCAATCTTTTAAATATTAACATCTACAAAAGCCTTCTAATACATGTTCCCATTGATGAATTGGAAATTCATTATAACCTTAAAAGTAGGCAGACTCCCAAATTTTATTTAAAATATTGTATGGAGCTGAAATTCGTATGATTAAGAGATGTTTTTTTTTAGTTTTAAGATAATGTAAAAATCATTTTTGTGAGGTAATAGTTTAACAGAGCGCGTCCTGTCTCAGAAGTAGCACGTCTTCGTCATGATCTGGGCGTTCAGGGTTCGAGTCCCGGTTAGGGCATGGTTGTTCTTCTCTGTACTATCAATTATATGCGTGAATGTGCCCCTCTGTAAAAAGAGGCTGTGCAGGCGACTTTGTTGAGTGTGTAGCTAAGTCTTACTCTTGATCCTCGTTGGCGCTACTTCAAAAACAAGAGACGCTTCTTTCGGCTTAAATTCTGATGATAAGTATCTTTAGGGCTTAACCATGGCAAGTGCCATGAGTAATAACAAAAATAAATTTGACTTTTTCATACATATTCAACCACTGCTGGGTAGCAATAATGTTTAAAAACACAAGGATATGAGAAAGCATTCTTAATTTATAATTGTGTGAGATGCGTGAATGTGCCCCCCGCCCGATAATAGGGACTGTGCAAAAGAGTGTGTGTGTACCATCCTCATTTGAGTTAGAAGACATATTTCGTCCCTCGGGTGCTTAAGGTTCCCTTCCCTCAGAAGCTACTGCACCCTTTCTTCCATTGTAAGCGGATACATCAACCTCATCATCAATGGTTTAGCAAGATATAAATATAAATTTCTATTGGCAACAAAAACAATTATTGATATAGCGACAGTTAAAGCTATTTAGTGCTAAAAGAAACTTTTTAGGGCCTATTTTTGTAGTTTTGGCATCTTCTATTTTCTTTTTACCTCGGTTGTAGATTTTGCCTACACCTTGCCTTTTTACCTTGTGTAGGAAATCCTACATGAGGTCAAAAAACCCCGGAGTGCTAGATCCCTATAGATAAGATACTGCTCATCCCACAGCAGTCCCCACGAGGCTCCAAGATAATTAAGAAGGTGAGTAGGACTGACAGAGAGGGAAGAGGAACGACAGAAAATAATCACCCCATTCAAAAAACCTCATACATTTTAAATGGCCGATTCTGAATCTCGCCATGGCCGTTTGAAGAAGACGGGGGCCAATGCAAGAAATTGATAAACCAGGACTTTTGGGTGCATACCAATATTTTACCTCTGACTAGTGAAGTGTTTGGTCACATGACGAGGCGATTAAAAATGCGAATCACTCCGGATATATTAATTTTGAAAAATAGGTTATAGTTAAATTAATAAGTTATGCGGAGTTTATATCAAATGTTGTTAATATGTCTACTCTACAAGGCCGCTGAGTCAGCACTCTGCAAGGCCGGTGACAGTTATCTGTCAGGGATTTATCCCGAGTGGAGATTCTTTTGTTTATTTTCAGAAGCACTAACTAGAGCCAAGAGTACTACTTAACCACTCACGCGTCACAACTCTTTTTACGGGGCGGACTCCATTCATGAATTTCATTCATTCATCCACAGATCGTAATTTAGACCTGAATCAGAGAAAAATCACTTCTGAACCAGTATTGATAGAAGTATTACTCTTTATATAGAAGACTCGGGGGACCATGAAAGATTTATACGTGCGCCAGCAACCACACACACAGGGAGTCGTCACAGGTGAAGTTGTATCTTACAACTCAAGGGACGAGAGTCTAACGTCCAACCAACCAGGCAATCCCGGCCTACACTTGAATTAAATACATCTGTGCAATTGTTCAATGAATCTAAGTTTCGTGTGATGGTTTATTTATATATTTAAATGTTGCCTTTTAGTAATAAATAATAAGAGTTATTTCTGTGCCACATACGTCAGCTTAATATGTATATTAATCAGTTATTCATCACTAATCGACACTAAGATGAGTAGGAAACGTCTAGTGATTCGCCTCCACCCACAGAATGGTATTTTTTTAACTTCAAATGATGACAGAGATCAAAGCCGTAATATTTTAATAATTTCATAAACATTATTTCTTGTTTTTGTTGTTATTAATGGCACTTGTCATGTACAAGCCGAAAGGAGCGTCTCTTGCTTTTTGAAATAGCGCCAACTAGGGCCAAGAGTACAACTTAGCTACTCTCTCATCACATTTGCTTGCACAGCCTCTTTTAACAGGGGGGGGGGGGCACATTCACACATCTCACAGAAGGACAACCATGCCCGAACCGGGACTCGAACCCGATATTCCCAGAACACGAGGAAGACGCGAAACCTCTGTGCAGAAAGCCAGCACGAGTTATTTTCATTGTATATATGACCCATCTTGTTGACATAAAGTTTCCTGGCATCGCAATTCTATTAAAAATGTAGTTTTCAAATTAATCCATCTCCCAATATTCAAAGGATGACCTTTTCTCTTTTATATTTCCCGTGAAAAATACGTAAATATTAAACAGAATTTTGCTTTCTAAACTAACCGCAATTAAAGAAAACAAGCTATTTAGGGTTAGAGCGCCAACGTCCTGTCATAGGGGTGGTGCGTCTTCCCCCGTGACCTTGACGTCCTGGGCTCTAGTCCCTCTTCGCGCATGGTTGTTCTTTATCTGTTCTATCTGTGATGAGTTCGATTGCTCTCCCCTGTAAAAAGGCTTTGTGCAATCGAATGTGATGTGTGATTAGCTGTTCTGTATGCGATGCCTTTATGAAATGCGTTGTCTACTTTTGTGAGCTCCGTGTGGTACTTAGCGATGCACGGGGATTCCTAAATGTTTAATAAAAATAGTATTTGAGTGAATAATGAAAATAGTTTGAAAACGTTTAAAGTTCTTCAGTTTAAATTTTTAAACATATACTTTAAATACCCTTTAAAATTATGTAAAGATACCATTCAACCTAAATTTAATTAAATCTTTCTTGATTTGCTAAATTTAAGGGTATCAGGAACCTTTAAAATTACTTTTTTTAATTTTCACCTTTGCAATTTGAAATTTTATAGGCATTAAGAGTAAGACTATAGGAGATGAACCACAAATTTTTAAAGCATTTTATTGACTTATTTATGAGTTAGGGGGTTGTTAAAAATATTAGCGATAACTAACGTTAGCGCTCCAGGCCTTCCAAATTTGTTCGAAAGAATTCCAATTCTTATTATTACTTAATATAACCCTTTTTCGGACAAAAGTTGGGATTAATCTATAAGTTTGAGTTCGAAATATCAAAATTAACCAATGTAATAAATCAAAATTCTTTAACTTTCTTAAAAAAATCAGTAGTTTGGGATTCGCACATTTGAACAAATTTGGAGCGCCTGGAACCATTTCCATTAACGTTATTTATCTTTAATATTATATTATATAAACCCCCCTAACTCATAAATAACGCTAAGTCTTAATTAAAATGCTTTAACATTTTGTGTCTCATCTCCTATAGTGTTACACTAAATGCCTGTAAAATTTCAAATTGTAACAGGTGAAAATTGCAAAAAGTCATTTTAATCGACTGAAAAAAATATTTTAATAAATTACAGCATCAAAATTACCATATTGCATCATTTTAAACAGAATCTAGTTAGCCTTAACAATCTTTTAACTTTATATTTGACTTTTAATTCTTTAAAAAATTTTAATTTAAAAATATTTTTTAAATAATTGTCTAATTTTCATCCAGAAATACAGCAATATCTAGTAACATAATTTCACTATTTTATATTTCAACCATATGTTTTTAATACTAAATCGTTTTTTAAATAAATGATGCAGTGTCACCTTCATTTTAATGAGCGAATATTAGAAAAATTACATTAAATCTCGAAACTTCAGCATATATTGTTAAGTAGAATCAATACAAATTACTTTCTAGTAAACAAAAGAAATATTATATTTTGTGATCAATGTATTTCCTTATAAAAATTGATCCGAAAATCCTAGTTTAATCCTCTAATAATGCGATAATTTCATCTGAGGGTAACGAGTTTTGAAAGTAGATTAACTGTTATTTACGGAAAACTCATGTAACTTTGTAATCTGAAGAATTTTTCCAGTAGAAATTTTTAAGAAGATTAACTTTCTGGGCCTGGCTAGTCTGGGGATTCCTATGCCTTAAAACCAGAAGTAATTTTTCGAGCACGAAAGCAGGATGAAAGTGACGCTTCCTTATACTCGGTTGATCTCAATTAACCTTTCCTTTTAAGTTTAGATATGTTTCGGACTCAGGACTTGGCCGAATGGAATGTTTTGGGGCGAGTTCGGGCTCATGGGGTTAATGAATAAATATAAACTATCTCTTACCGTATGAACTATGAAGGTCCAAAAATTAGTTCGAAAAAATAATTTTTAAGAGTTATTGTTAGTTTTTGTAGCCATTATATCAAAAGGATAATGATATATATTCTATAACAAAAAATCATTGCACCAAGAAGGAGTTGCCCGATTAAGAAAATTGGTGGATAGGAAGAAAATGTATAGAATAGTAAATGATTAAAATTTCTGGAAAATGGAATAATTTATTTCAGAGTTACAGTAACAAGTTCAATAAGGTGTTGACCCGCCTCTAGCCTGGATACAAGCTGCCACACGGCGTGGCATAGACCGAAGAGGCTTCCGAATGGTCTCATGCGGTATTTCTTGCCAAATTCGCTCCAATTGTCAAATGAGGTCATCAACATTCCGTTGCGGATTCAATCGTCTTCCCATCATATCCCATACAGGCTAGATGGGAGAGATATCTGGCGATATTGCAGGCCAAGGAAGTGTTTGACAGGTTTGCAGACAGTTCATAGCAACACGTGCCGTATGTGGTGTGGCATTGTCCGGCTGAAAAACGAGCTGAGTGTACTTCAAATGGAACGGTAGCAAAACAGGTCTTAGTATGTCGTCGACGTACCACTGTTCAGTAACTGTACCTCTAATGACGACCAAAGGGACCCGGCTATCAAAGGAAATGGCATCCCAGACCATAATGCCTTTTTGATGGCCGCTGTGGAGTGCAATAAGGAAAAGCAGGATCTTCCCTCTGCCCTAGGTGTCTCCAAACGAGTCTTCGATTATCGTTAGGACACAGTTGGAAGCGGGATACGTCGCTAAAGTCTATACGTCCCCAGTCGGCATCATTCCAACCTGATCTGGTCATGCACCACCGTCGGATGATAGCTTCTTGCTTCGTCGATTTTTGTTGTTGTTGTTATAAATGTTGTTATTTCTATAACTAAACATTTTGAAAGCCATTGAACAAATCTTTAACTATTAATCACCAAATTAAAAGTAATATTCTGCATTTTAATGGTGGATGGATCATCTACCGGATGGTATTTTATTTCTTAAGGAAACTTGAGTAGAAATCTTTGCAAAGATGGAAAAAAGCTGCTATACTAAAACAACGACTCTCAGAAGCTTTGATCTAATCCTAATCTATTTTTATTTGTGGAATAACCTCCTCTTCTGTTTTTTTTTCCTTTTTAGTTCCTAATATCATTTCCCTGTAAGTTCGACCCAGAGTCACTATTTGTTTAAATATTCTTGGCCCCTCTATTTAGTTGTTATATCAACAAAAATTGAACACGATTGTACAAAAATTGACACCGATGGCATTCTCTCTGGAGATCCCTGGATGGTTTATCGTCGCTTTCTTTTATCCTCTTTTTCTCTCTTCCATCTTGTTCTAATCCAACTGGTTAGATAACAGTGTTATTGGCAACGGGGTACAGGATGGCGTTATGTTATGTACTTGTACATCTTATAAATGTATACACAAAATCTAAATGCCATAAATAAAAGATGTTTGGAACATAACCTGTTGTTATTTGTTGTTTTTGTTTCGTATGGCATTTCCCATGGACAAGCTCGCTGGGGAAATCAGAGATTTAATCTTAATAGCGTATCTTGTTTTTGTAGTAGCGCCAACTAGGGTCAAGAGTACGACTTTTGCTACTCGCTCACCAGATTCTCTTGCACAGTTCCTTTTTACAGGGAGGCACATTCACATACCTTACAGATAGAACACAGAAGAACCACCATGCCCAACCCTACCTAAAGGCAGGAGGCGCTACCCCTATGCCAAGATGCCGGTGGAATGTAATCTTGCATTTATAAATGTAGTTATATTACAAGTTGTCAGAATAAAATGGTGAAGATATGTATTCGATTTATTTATTATCTTATATTAGGCGCAGACCAATAATTAATTGCAAGAAACTGCTCCCTCGAAACAATAAAAAAAGCTATATTAACGACAAACATTGATATCTTGGAACTGTAATTCACCATTACCATACAATTAATACAACACAAGTACCAGTTTTTAGCCCTCAAAAGAACTTTTATTTCTTCGAAGCACAATTCCAAGTTGTTGTAACTAATGCCACTTGCCTTGGACAAGCCCACTGATGCTTCAGAGGATTTAAAGCCGAAGATATGCGTCTCTTGTTTGAAGTAGCGCCAACAAGGGTGAAGTGTACGACTTTAGTTACACACTCAACACATTCGATTGCACAGCCCCCTTTTTACAGGGGGGGGCAGTCACACATCTCACAGATAGCAGACAGAAGAACAACCATGCCCGAACCGACCTAGAACCAAAATTTTGATCCATATCCAATACAGGATTAACCATCTGTCAATTTGTAATTTTAGAAACATGGATCTCGTGTTCGTTTTGAAACGGAAAGAGGTGGTTCATTTGCTTCTGAGGGTATGGACCCCTGAGCATCCGAGGGCAGAAATCTGACTTCCAGCTCAGATGAGGATGACACACACACATTAACAGTCCCTTTTTACAGGGGGGCACATTCACAAAACTCATAGATAGCGCACAGAAGAACAGCCATGTCCTGACCAAGATTCGAACCCGGGACTCCCAGAAAACGATGAAAATGCGCTACCTCTGTGACAGCATCCTAATTTATAGATTTCTATGAACAAGTATCTCATTACCCGTGACCATCACAATCTGTCCTGAAGTCCAGTATTTTATGTAGAAGAAAGGGCGTTGCATTTTTATTAGAAAGTATACAAGAATATTTTGCGGAGACTTCTTTCACTGATTCGTTTCTAGACTTAAAGAGAATTAACTTCCCTACAATAGCTCTAAAATGAAAGAGATGCCAAAGATCTGTCTCCAAGACTTACTAATGCTATTAGTAATGGAATAATGTTAGTAGTAAAATGGAAGAGATGCCAAAGATGAGTTTCCAAGATGTTAGTAGTAAAAATCTTTAATAATCAAGTAACTCATTTTTACAGGAATTTATTATTATTATGTCAGAACATAATGTTATTTTTGGTAATGAGGTTTATGGTTTGTGACAAAAATTCGTAGGCAAAAAAATAATAAAACCGCAAAAAATTGAAATTTTATTATCTGCACGAGCATTTCAAAAAATCAGCTTTTAATAAAGCGTTACCGTTGCATTTACAAAAACCTCTATAAAAATAAGTTAATGACTACAGCAAATAAAACATAGGAAAATGTCATTTTTAGCACGTGATTATGTGAAATGAAATGAAACAGGAAATGTGATACTTTTTTAAAGCAATAAATGCTTTACAAAGTTTTTTGGATCGTTTGCAAAGTGACTCATTCAATGAAAGCATTAAAGTGAATAAAAATAGAAAAGCCACTGCAGATAAAATTTAGAAACTGAAATTATATTTGTCTTATGAAAAGCCGTTCTCAGGGGCATCACGAAATTGTTAAAATTTTAGTTACATATAGATATGAAACAAGTGGAAATTTTTTAAAAAAATTATTTATCAAATGCATACAGCGTAACTTAATAACTATATTTCCCAGGAGTTTTGAAATTGCATTAAGCACAAGGTAAATAGAAAATAAAAAAGGGTTAAAATGGAATCTGCTATGCCTATTTAAAAGTATCATCTCAGAACATTATTTCTTGAAGGGTCAAGCATTACGGGCTCGTGCGAGTTGAATTATATTTTTATTCATTTTAATCGTTTCATTGAATGAGTCACTTTGGTATTGTAAACGATCCGAAAAACTTTGTCTCGCATTGATTGTTTTTGAAAAAATATCTCTTTTCCTATTTTATTTCATTTTATACAATCACGCGCTCAAAATGACATTTTTCTAGGTTTTATTTTCTGTAGTCATAAACTTATTTTTTTAAATCGGAGCTTTTGTATGTGCAATAACAACGCGTTATTAAGGACTGCTTTTTTCAGATGCTCATATAGAAAATAAAATTTTTATTTTTCACCTACGGATTTTTATTGATGCCACAAACCTCATTCCCAAAAATAATATAATTTTCTGACATAATAACAATCCGTATTCGAAAAATTTGAAATTTTATTATCTACACTAACATCTCAAAAAATCAACCGTTCAAAATTAAATCAAGTTGAATCAATAAAATCAAAAATTAAACCGATAAATGCGAGACAGTGTTTTTTGGATCGTTTGCAATACTAAAGTGACTCATTCAATGAAGCAATTAAAATGAATAAAAATTATAATTTAACTTTCCTGTTCAAGAAATTATGTTCTGACCTCATACAATGAAATATGCATTGCAGATTTCATTTTTAATCTTTATTTGAAATAATTTATTTAATTTCCTTATTATATCATTATTATTAATCATTTATCCTTTTATATGATTAAGGAACAGAATTTATATTTGTAGAAAAATTTGTAAAATTAAAAGTAGTTTAATTAGCTATCTCTGATTAAATTTCAGGCATCTTAAAAAGAGCAATTAATCTTTAATCTAAATAACCATAACTAGAAGAAAAGCATAAGCCTTGCATCTTTTGTTTGACAGTGATTACTTGTATAAAGCTAAAAATAAGAGAATTCGCTGATTTCTTTAATTTAATTTTTTTTATTCTACTCAGTCATAATACGCAGAAAGAAAATAGAATACTGATACTTTAATTACTAATTTTACATGAAATATTGAGGCTATGAGGAACTGGTGATTTGGTAATAAGATTTCGTTTTTAAAAGCTCAGAAAGCTCTAAATTCTCTGAGTATTAAAATACACATCATTTAAGTTCAAAAGGATTACATGAATTAAGTAATAATTCCATTAAAAGGATTTCACGAATTATATAATAATTCCTGTAATCCTTTCGGAAATCGATCAGAAAATTAGGAAATAGAAATGATGAGCAAGGTCCAGAATTCCCTCAAACCATGCAAGATGTAAGTTGGCTGATTTGGGTTTTTTGATACAAGGGCTATTTTTGGCCATACTGCGCCAACCATTTAAAAAAAAAGGTAGATAATTGTTGATGTTTGAAACTTCGTACAAAATCAAAGATGTTTATATATAAACTAATATAAAATAGCTAAAAATACAGATGAAAACGAAATATGACATCTTTGTTTTAAAATAAAAAATTTAAAAAAGGAAACTTTTTAAATTAAATATATGGTAGAATGGGTAGAGAAATTAAAATTTTTTAAAAGTTTAAATGATAAATATAGGGGGAAAACAAATTGTAAAAAAAATTGATTACGGATTTCTATTGTAATTTGGGAAGAATCAACAAAATTCAATCAAAACTTTTTTACACATGGACTTTAAATAAACTCAGAAGAAAAAAAAGAGTAAAAAAAACAAAGTAAGAAAATATAAAAATCGATATTTTTCAAGTAGGAAAAAACTAGGAAAACAATTTTTACTACAGAAAAAACCACACAATCAATTTGATTACGGATTACTATTGAATCCTGGAAAAAATTCAACGCAAAAATTTATGTGGTTGTTGTTACTTATGGCACTTGCCAATGGACAACTCCCACTGACACAGAAGCAGATTTAAGCCGAAAAGAGCGTCTCTTGTTTTTGTAACAGCGCCAACTAGGGCCAAGAGCACGACTTAGCTACACACTCACCACATTCGCTTGCACAGCCCCTTTTTACAGGGGGGCACATTCACACGTCTCACAGATAGCACTCAGAAGAACAACTATGCCTAAACCGGGACTCGAACACAATGAAGACGCGCTACCTCTATGCCAGAGAGCCGATCAAAAATTTATTCAAATTATAATTGAAATTAATTGTTTAAATATCACTTCTACATGATAACAACCTTAAAACATTAAGGTTGTTATCATGTAAAATTATCATGTGTCTAATTAAGTAAAATGTGTTAAATAAATATAAAGTATCAATAATATCTGAAGAATATAATATACAATAAGTAAATGCAAATGTCAATATAAACTGTATATGAAGGGTTTTGCAATTTTTTTTCACTCGCAAAAAATGTTATTAGTTCTTTGTACATTTAATGCATTGTATTTGGGGCTTAAACAACACTATTTTCTAGCAATGATATCTAAATTTTCATAATTAATTATTTAGTAAATCACGTTATTTTTTCTTCTGTCTAAATTTACAGCTAAGAATTCACAAAACGCTGATAGATTCCAATATAATTTCATAAATGGGAATTTCGTAATCTTTTGGAAGTGAAATAGTTAATTCGTAAATTTTATATTTGGTGCAGTGATTTTATATGAAAAAATAAAAATTCATCTTTTGTTTTCGAGTAAAGAAATTTTTTTCAGAGTTCTTCAGAATTGCTGAAATCATTAGCTAAATAAAAAAGGATGAGTTGAGTGAAGAGGTTCTCGCATGAATTATAAGTTTTTTTGTGAATGTAGAAAGAACAATGAACTTGAATATAAAAAATATATCCCTTAGGAACTTAGAGTGGTTTGATTCTTACGCCCTTCAAATAGTCTTTCACAGAAAAATGTTTCTGTCATAACCAGTAAATGGATTCGAAACCTTTTTTTTTTTTCATTATTGCAATTTCCCAATATTGTATCCGATT
>JAOUZG010019110.1:235948-268007 GCA_026289955.1 Argiope argentata | reverse complement strand
ATAGATAGATAGATAGATAGATAGATAGATAGATAGATAGATAGATATAATACTGGAACACGAACGCATAAGGCACGTCTTTGTTTTAATAGCACTTTTGGAGAGGAATTTACAAAATTTTAATCATACAATCATATTTTAATAGAAAAGAAAGCTAAACATTTCAGTGAAATTTCCCGAAATTTTATTAACATTGAAATTGTGAGCAGTTTTTAGCTAAACTTAAGTGATAATTTTTAGCTACGCTAAATTTTTACAGCACGCTCGAATATATTTAACTCTAAATGCATTTTAACTACTTTTACATCATAAATAACTAAAACTTTTAGCTCTTTTCTGAATTGAAAGATTACCAGAAATTTAAAAGATTTTGGAAATATTCCAACTTTGTACAAAAGAAAATTCTAAAAATAAGTGAATTCTCTAACTGAAAGGCCACTAAAATAAATAAAAATTATTCGAAAGTTTAGATTAAAATTTACCAAACAACTAAAAGGAAATAAATTATTTTAACAAAATTTAATTTCAATATCTTAAAAGTACTCTTCGAAAAAATATGAAGAAACATGCAAAAAAAAAGTTTTCCAAAAATCATATTTTAAGATTTTAATGCAGCACGAATTTTTTAATAATCACTTTATAAAACTAAAATCAACTACATTAGCATGTCAAACTGTACACTTTTTTATTTTCTGCCAATTTCATTTTCTTTTAGCTTTTTACGTTATTTTCGAATAATTCTGTAATAGAAAATGGCTGACTTCTTTTAGAAAATTCGTTATTTGTGAATTTCCATGTAGTTTTCAAGGATAAGAAATCAATTGATATTTCTAAATACTTAAGATTAGCAGTAGGTCTAAACCGCATTAATTAAGTATTAACCTCTCAATATATACGCATTAATGTTTTATTTTTTAGTTATTCAATTCTGTGAAATTTAACGATAAATAACTTCTTTATTTTAAAAAAAAATGAAATTTTAAAAAAATGATTAAATTGCTATGCATATTTCAATGTGTCATGTCAGAACATAAGATCTTGAATAGCCAAGCACCACGTGCTCGTTCAAGTTAAATTATATTTTTATTCATTTTAATCATTTCATTGAATGAGTCACTTTAGTATCGCAAACAATCCAAAGACTTTGTCTCGCATTTATTGTTTTAAAAAATATGGCATTTCCAATTTATTTCATTTCATAATCACGTGCTCGAAAGGACATTTTTCAAGGTTTTATTTGCTGTAGTCATTAACTTATTTTTTTTTAATCAGAGCTTTTGTAAATGGAATGGCAACATGATATTAAAAGCTGATTTTTTAGATGCTCGGGCAGATAATAAAATTTGTATTTTTCACCTACCGATTTTCGTTGACGCCAAAAAAAACGCATTCCCAAAACAATATCTTGCTTTCACAAGATAAAAAAATTTTAGAAACAAATAAAAAAGAACTTTAAATTTAGAATCAAAAAAAGAAGGAGAAAATAGTAATTAAAATTAATTGTTCGCATTTTTATTCTTTAAATTCCCCTTTCCGATTTCAAAAGCTGTTTATGTCCGGTCTATTATTTATACTCTAACTGTGCGGCTGGAAATCAAAATCAAATAATAATTAAATCTATGGTTTATAAAGCGGACAAATAAAACAATTTCAAAAAATTTGAGCAAAATGAAGATTTTACAGTAAAACGCACCTGACACACATATAAACCTAAAACTTTCCCTCCAGTTGTCTTATCTCAAATTAGTTTATATTTTATATTCGGTCGTTTTTAAATTTGATGGATAATTTTCAAAATAAAAGAAAAATAGGAAGATGGCTTTTTGGAAATTTTGATGATATGAAAATAACTATGAAGATTACAGGATTTGGAAATACGATTTATTTGTATCTAAAGATGATGCAATGCTGAATCGAATTACACATTTTGCTTAACTTTAGTGTTCACAGATGTCTTTGGCCGAAATGTGTCTTTTATTTAAAAGATATCCTGTATGTAGTTGAAAAGATAATTGATAACTTTTTCCCCCGAATGAGTAGGATTATTGTGTGGGGGAAAGATCAAATCATTTAACATTTTATTTGTGCTATTTTATTTCAGAAAATATATATTATATTTTTTTTTTTCAGAAAATTAGGAATAATCCGTAGCACTGATATGATAGAAAGGATTTTTCTGTCATCGACTTCAGCCGAATGAGCGTCTCTTGATTTTTCAGTAGCTCCAATTAAGGCCAAGAGTACGAGTTAAGTACTTCATGAGTCCCATTCAATTGCAAAAACCTTTTTCGCAAGGAGTAACATTGACACACCTCATGGAGAGAGCCCAGAAGAACAAGTACAAAGAGAAGAGATGCTTATCCTATGGCAGGATGGCGAGAAAAAATGCTTTTATTAACTCAAACAATACGAAAATAACCTTTAACGCATTTGTTGTTGCCGTTGTTATTAGTGGCACTTGCCATGGACAAGTTTCACTGATGCATCAGCGAGTTTTAAGCCGAAAAGAGCGTCTGTTATTTTGAAGCAGTGCCAACTAGGACCGAGAGTACGACTTAGCTACACATTCATCACAGTCGCTTGAACAGTTTTTACACAGTCACATACCTCACAGATAGCACACAGAAGAACAACCATTCTCAAACCTGGACTCGAACCCGGGAAGATGCGCTATTACTGGAATAGAAAGCCGACATGTATCTAGATTTAAAGAAAACTGTAAGCATCTTGGACATTTTTCTAGATTGATTGAAACCAAAGTACCTGAATGAGCTAAAATTGTGTTCACGAAATCCCATATTAATTTTTTTTTATTCAAGCCACTTAATTTTTGGGTCATCAGTACATTTTTATTAAAATACAGACGGACAGTTAGTCAATCCCTTCATAAATTTGATTTAAAATGTGTTACACATATACTCTTTTCTATATATGTGCATGAAATTTCCCCTATATAGCCCTTTTCCTTTCTTCATTAACGTTTCATCTACTTGATTTCAATCAAGACAACATCTGATTGAAATCTAGTATGTGTGAAGAGTACGATTTTTGCTACTCAATCATCACATTCGCTTGCACAACCCCTTTTTATTTTGGGGCACATTCACACACCTCACAGATAGAACACAGAAGAACAATTATACCCGAACCCGGACTCGAACCCAGAAAGCGCAGGTCTGAGAGAAGACGCGCTACCTTTATACCAGGACTTCAACTGTAACGGATTTAAAGTCTTCTATTTAATTAAAAGCTTATGCCTATCTCCAACATAATTAAAATCTACCATGCGTAAAGCTAATGAATATTTATACAGTAAAAAAGAGAATAAATAATTGTTTTTGAAGTTGAATGCATATTTAATTTTAAAAAGAGGATAAATAAAAGAATTCATGAAAGATTCCTCAAAGAAAGAAGCATGGTGCTCGTTTCTAAACACAATAGCACTTTTAAAAATGTATTTTGCACTTGGGGGAACAGTTTACATTTCGCTTAATTATTATAATAGCGACTCATTAGTATTTTTTTTTAATTTCAAGCATTTTTTTTCGAGAAAAACTATGAAAAATGAAAATTATTTCTTGAAGTTTTCCACTTGCAATTAAATTAGGGTGCTTTAAAGAAAAGCCGCGGTTTTTCTTGCATTTCTTTGTATTTATTATTATGATATAAATAAAAAATTATGGAAATTTGTAGTTTTCATAGTTATTATCGTGGAAAATGTATTTCAAAAACACTATTGAAATTAAAAATCTCTAAAATCTAAAGTAATTAATTTAACTGAATTTTGATGTTCAGAAACAATTTTATAATATTCTTTAAAAGATAACTATTTTATAGTTAAAAAATTCAAATAAATGTAAAACAGTTTCATTTAAGTGCCTGGCAAGCAAGATTTAATATATAGCAAAGATTTAATATAGATTAATATATAGCAAAAATTAATATATAGCAAAGATTTAATATGTATTAATATATAGCAAAAATTAATATATAGCAAAGATTTAATATATATTAAATCTTTAGCAAAGATTTAATATATCAACCTAGCATTAAAAAATTATATATTTAACAAGATTTTTGACTAGCATATTCTAAAAACTTCAATATATTCAAGAAAGAAATATAAGTTTTGCCAACAACAATGTCTTGGTTTTCAAATCTTCTTTGAATGCCAAATAAAGACTTTTATTTCTGAAAGAGTTTGTAATATTGGAAACGGAAGACAAGATTTGATCATTTTTAGTAGCATGGATCTTTTCTTTTTTGGAATGAAAGTTTCAAAGGCCAAAAGGCATGTTTTTAAATTCTACTGAAATGAAAGAAAGCGACAGAAAAAATACATGCTTAAAGGAAAGATATCAACTTTTTATTTCTTAAAGTACAATAATCTTTTATTTGATGTATGATGTTAATCTTTTATTAATATAAAAGATTTTTTAAACTTTGGTAGCATCTTTCTTATGAAGCAAAGTAACTATATTTATAACTACTATTTACAATTGAGAGTACTTAATACTTTTACTTGATAAATCCGAGATTCAAGATAAAAAGTCCATTACCAGAAAGTTCAAACATGATTTTTTTTACATATAACAAGTGGTTTAATTTGAAGTAAAAATATAAAAATATCAACAAAAAATCTCTAAACTGAAAAATTCCAGAAACATTTAAAAAAAACTTACGCAGATTTTTGCCTAAAAAATTGAGAATACATCAATGACATTTTTGTAGTATCTCTCTTAGAAAGAAAGTATTAGTATAAAGTTGCGCGTCTTTTGACTTTTATGATGGCCTTTAAACGTTGTGTAACCTATTCGCCATCAGTTTTTAGTGGTATATGATGATATTTAAACACATTCTTCTTACAGCACTTATTTAAATGGGTTTTGTTTAAAATTTTGTGTTTTTGAGTCACTATTTTGAGTGTGACCCATGGATATAAAATGGATTGATGTCAGAGTACTGCGATGGTGGGTGTAACTACTGTTTACAATGAAAGAGACATCACATTTTGACATTATATACTATATGTTTAAGGTCATTGTCCTGCTGGAAAATAAAATTTCCATCTAAACCCAAATTTTTATCTCTTTCTTTTAGATTGCTGCGAATTGTTCTAATTTGATTTTTTAGAAATGAGAAAAAAATACCCACGGTTTTTTTTCTAAACGTCTAGAGTGAAACTTTAAAAGGCTGCAGATAAGCATGTATGACGCATAATCGGGGGATTTAGTCAACTATTATATAAAGTAGCAGATATTATTTCCACTGCCGCTAACTGATTTTGACAAACTTAAGACATATTTGTATACAGTCTTTCAAAGCCAGACTTGCCGAAAATAATGTAAGATTATTTATGCTATCAAACATGAATTTCTTCGCATTTGTAAAGAGGCTTATACTAAACACTTATATTTTGGGTAAATTTAAATTTTTGACCGGAATTTCCAATGAATAAAAAGATTGTACCTGGTTTTTTTTCTTTTAATGGTCCATTTATGAACAGCCTATATTGTTAAATGTATCTAGTTATAATACGAGGCGTGTTTTTAAAGTAAGTACCGTTTTTAAATTACGCCACCGCAGCGCTGCGATCACCGTTTAGCGCATGCGCGCCGGGTAGCTACTTCTTTTAGGAAGCTACAGACGCCATTACAGAACCATTCGATCGAGTCTACATCTGTTTGCGTGATTTTCAAATGTCGCCACCTATTGAGAATCCCGCCGACTGCGAAGTGCGTGGTGTCATACGTTTTCTCAGTGCTAAAGGCTTCAAAGCAGCTGAAATTCATCGCCAAATCAGTGGTGTTTATGGCGAAAACATTATGAGTGATGGAATGGTGCGGAAATGGGCTTGGGCCTTTAAAAACGGCCGCACTAACATTCATGATGAAGAACAAATTGGACGAGATTAATTCATTACCGATGACTTGATTCAAAAAGTGGGCAGTAAAGTGAAAGAGAACAGACGATTCACGATTTCGTCCTTATCTGAAGAATTTCCTGCTGTCTCAATAATTGTTCTTTATGAAATTGTGTCCTGACGTTTAAATTATCGGAAATTGTGTTCACGCTGGGTAAACGACCGTAATTCAATGTTTATCTAGTCAGGCGGCAAGCTTCTTTGACGATGGAATACAAAAGCTGGTCCCACGCTATGATAAGTGCCTTAATATTAATGGGAATTATGTAGAAAAGTAGAGTAAAGTATGTTCTTTCAAGTGAATGGATTATTTTTGGAAAATGTTTACTTGTTGTTGTTTTTTATTTCAAAACGGTACTTAATTTAAAAACCCGCCTCGTATTTCCATAGTTTTTGTTTTGTCGTATTGCTAATTTGAAAAATAGAAGAAAATAATAATAGAATTTTCTTACTTGTGTATGGAACATGAGACATCAGTTTGTGCACTCTCCGATGTCCTCATCTTCGAAGGACTCTTGTCCATCCCTTTCCGAAGCGATCTTAGAGATTGCGATCTCACGACTTCAGGCGATAATCCCCTTGTAACCGATGAGCCTCTAGACCCCACTGGGACACTAGCGATAGTCGCATGGCAGCACCGGGGACTTCTGTTCAAGACACTGGGATCCAAAGTGGGACTTCTGCTGATTATTTGCTGATTCAGCAAAGGGCTGTAACGAAGAGTCTTATTGTCCATCGTTGGACTCTTCCGAATGGACGACAGATGTCGACTACATTCACCTGCTGAAGGGTTAGTCAGAGGACTCAATCTGTGGGTAGTCTTTGGGCAACCTATGGGACTTAATTCCATTCTTGGGTACAAAGTCTTGGACTCACTTGGAGCCTTGGAGCAAGAAGAACTGCACTTGGGAAGATGATTCGCCATATTAGTGTTCCTACTTAAAGCTTTGGAGGCAAAGGAGCGTTTACTGTCATTTGAACTTATCGAACTGAAATTGGTCGCGTAAGGCTCTAAAGTTGGGCTACGGCTCATAGTCTTACAATATACAGTACGCTTGCTTTCGTTGCTATTGTTTAGTGAGATACCGCCATTGGCGACGTAAGGCTCCATTGTTTGGCTTCTCCCAATAGGTTTAGAGTCTTTGAAGGTCTTATAGTTGTCGTCGTTTGAACTAGTTCTGGAAGTACCAGGTTCTGAGGTAGGACTTTTGCCAGAAGTTTTGGTTTCGCCGGATTTTGCAGACTGGGTCCCATTCGGGTCGAGAGTCGGGCTCTTGCTCAACTTCACCACCGCCTGGTTCCTAGGTTTCGGTTGCAGTGTCACAGGGGATTCCGCTAAGCGAGAATAACCGGATGTGTCTCTTGAAAATGGAGGGAGAAGCAGTGAGAAGTCAGTTGTCCACCTTTTCTCCTTGGGAGTCAACCCTACATAACTGAAGTCGGACCGACTTCTGGGGATGGGTGATTTCGGTGCTGGCTTCATGGGTTCTTGCTGGGGGATCGAAGACATGTTTTCTGAAGCAGGCTGTTATCGGTTTGAAAGTAATTTATGTAATATTTTTATTGCATCACAGACAATTAATGACGAATATTGATAAAATGAATTTTCAAAATATTAGTAAAATGAATGCTGGTCTTTGATGATTCTTTATTAATATTTTTACGCGCATTCATGGAAATGTTTAAAAAATAAATTACTTTCTTGGGACTCTTTGAAGATGTTACAATATTCAGTTGCTTCGAAAAAATAGTTGTTGTTGTTGTGATCTTATTTTGTGTACAAAACCATCGTTTTCTATTTCATTATTGCTGATGTTGTCCTTAAGGCTGTGCTGCTTTTGCTTACATAGCTGTTATCCTTGATACAGGATCATGTCCCTAATAGCTAACTTGGACATATGAAAAGTTTTGCAAACATAGCAGTATAAAGCATTGAGTTCACATCAAATCATTTGGATGAAAAGCTCGAGGAGCAGCAGGCATTTTGGCGCACTGTTCACAGAAATGCGAAGAGCAAAATGTTGTTGTGGTGGCCTTGCGCTTAGAGTATAGGGCGAAGACGAAACGGATTGCAACCATGCTGCTGCCTTGAAATGCACTAAAAAAAGAAATATTTGTAAATATCAAATTTATAATATGTGCATAAAGTCACAAAAGTAAAATTTTATTAATGTTTGATGATGTCATGTATGCTTTACAACGGAAGGAGGGGTGCAGTAGCTTTTGAGGGTACAGACCCCTGAGCGCTCGAGGGCAGAAGCCTGATTTATAATTCTTACGAAGATGATACACACTCATCGCCTTCCCTTGCAAAGCTCTTTTTACATGGGGGGGCACATTCTCACACCTTAAAGATAGAACACAAAAGAACAACCATGCCCCGACCAGGACTCGAACCCGGGACTCCCAGAACACAAGGAAGACGCGCTTTCACTGTGCCATTACGCAGGCTTATTAAAGCATAAAAAGTAGACTTTTTTTATTTTAAAAGGACGTTATGTTTTCTCAATATTGATCTGACCTCCCTAGTATCATTGAAAAAAAATTATGACAGCATTGAAATTGCGTATTTACAAAAATATTCTTTTAAAGAAAACATGTTTTAACAGCTTTTACAACATGCAATAAAATTTGTTACATTATGATTATTTTTATTTCAAATTTTATTTGTGGATTTATTGAAGTACTTTGTGTAAAATCTCATATGTATTTAAAGATATATTTAATGTTCTTTTTAACATTATTTTTTACTGCAACACATAATGTAAAATAAGGATGTTTAGCAGATTCCATTTTATTATTTTATGTTAAAAAAGGATTATTCAAGGATTATAAAATCTAAATCAGAATGAATCATCTTAATATCGTTTACATGTAGGCGATCGGGAAAATAACGTTTGGAAGATTTCATAAATAATTTGGTTTTTAAGTCTGCCTTTTTTTCGTAAAATCTATATACCATTTAGACCTTTAGAAAAATACAGGAATCAACTTTGTCATTCCGATTACCTGTCGATTTAAACATACTTCAATTAAAGATAGGACTAGACAAAATAAATTTAGAATGCGGTTAAGTGAAAATTTGGATCTGTATCAAGTTTTGGTCCAAATATATCATTTGAAGTTTTGTCTCCTAATCAATCTGTATGTTTGACCATATATACACGAATACATTAAATCAATACTGCTACTGGAAAAGTGACACTTTTGGAAGAGTAATCCATTAGAGTATATTCCAGCAAATGTTGCTGTTGTTGTCGTGATCCTCTTCAATTTTATTTTTGTTATGGTCGTGTTCCACTTTACAGAGGAAGGGGGGTTGCAGTAGCTTCTGAGGGTATGGACCCCTTAGCAGAAGTCTCACCTCTAGCTCACATTCGTTACAAACCCTTTTTACGGTGCGGACTTCCTTCATGCATTTCATTCATTCATCCACAGATCGGAATTTTGATCTGGAACAGAGGACAATCATGTATGTTGTTGTTACTTACGACACTTTCCATGGACAAGTCCCGCTCATACATCAGCAGGTATTTAAAGCCGGAAATATGCGTCTCTCGTTTTACGAGTAGCGCCATCTAGGGCGAAGAATATAACTTAGCAGCACGCATCGCAACCCCTTTTAGGGGGTGGATTTATTATGCATATTCATTCATTCATCTCAGACAGTAATGTAGATCTGGAGCAGAGAACGATCACCTGTAACCCAATACCCCCAGTGGTACAACTCTTGACATGAAGTACTTTGCAACCACGGCAGATTAACGAGCGCCAGTCTCCAAACCCTCAGAGAGTCTTCGGTCGGCGGGTTCGAACTATCAACCTAAAAAAAACGATTTCAACGCTCTACCAACCAGGCTATCCCGGCCCTCCAACAAATGTGAATGGGATAATTGAAAGACTTAACTACCTAGATTTGGATTTTAAGAGTATTAGCACAAGAGTTAAGATATATGTCTTATTTAGTTCTAATTATTTGAACAGTAAACTAATTGATTGTTATGCATTTGGGCACCTTTGAGCAAGGTAATGTTATGAAAATTTTGAGTCCAACATCAAAGCTCATCTGAGTCTATTAGGAACGATAATAAATAATTGCTCTTTATACACAAGGAGAGAACTTGCAATAAGCAAGGAGCAACAAATTGGTAATTACCAATCGTAACAGCAACAAGGACTGACGGAGAACCCGCAAATAACACAATTCAATTACTCACGTTTCTCGAATCACCTGCAACTCTCAACTGACTCACTGGAGCAAAATTCAGTTGCTGACTCACAAATGACTGACTACAGCAACTTATTTCTTTCGTGTGAAGACAAAGAAGCTTCTTGAAATATCATGGAATTTCACTTTTTAACAGAGCAATCGCTAAATTCTTGTTGTTTATAAATTTTTAGATTTCATCGCCAAAGTCTCCAAATTGACTCCAAGACCAAAGATCATTGTTCCAACATCCATTAAAAGTAACAGTAAAACTATTTTTTCTGTTGCGGAACTAAAGGCTGTGGAAAGCAATATTACATATATGTAAGAATTGTGAAAATTTATTGTTGCGATTTTAGCTTCGCGGTTTCTGATTTTATGGACTTTACGTGAGGGCAACACGAACAAATTTATTTACAGCTGTATACAGGATGACTTGAGAAAGGAAAACTTCAGATCAAAACGGTCCAGCAGTCAACAGTCACTAACAGCGTAAATACAAGCTTTACGCACAATAAAAACAGACTTCAAAACAGGTATCGTATAGCACAACAAGCAGTAAATCACAGCGAGCTCAATAATACAACGTTAACAACAAACATAAACACAGCTCTTTAATAACAAGCGAGAGAAGTAATCAGCTCGCTACAACTAGTCGCTTCTCTTCCTAGAGGAAACTCTGCTGAAACTGCGGCAACCTGTTCCTTATATAGCCGAGCGAGCGAGCGTCCAAAAGCACGCGGGACTTCTTGAACGGTCCAGCGGCTATTAGACTATTATTTTCGCCAAACCAACCCGACTGGCGCGAAGCTCCTCGCCAAACGCCGCCAACCTAGGCACGCCCCCATGGTCCTCGCCCACTCGTAACATTATTATAGGCCTGATATGTGAAGATTTGTATGTGAGTTAAAGGATTTTGTTTGCGGTCGTTACATGCAGGCCTAAGTTTAAATTATTGATCTATATGAAATTTTGGTTTCAAAGAGTTTCAAAAACAATTGTTCACAATCAATATTATAAATTTTCTAAGCACGAAACTTGTCATATGTTACAAATATATGAAACCAGCCGGGTGGTTTCCCTAAAATATTCTCGTACACCCTGTGATAAAGGCGGTTCCCCAGAGAACACTTTACAAAGCATTGGAGTACAGTAGTTACTAAATCTTAATGAAATGTTAACTTTTAACCTAAATTTAATATTTTTTATTAAATATATCCAGCATATCATCTTGGTGAGTTATTTGGCGATTAATCCCTGGAATGCGGCTAAAAATATTTGAAAATAGAATTTTTGATTTAGATTCATTTTTCCCAATCGATTGAAATGAAAATTTGACAAAAAACTACCTCAAAAGTTACAAAATCAGAAACCAAATTTGATATATTTGAGTCATTAGGGCTTTGATTTATCATGTTTAATTGTTTCTAAGCCGGCATCCTGACACAGAGGAAGCGTGTCTTCCTCGTGATCCCGGTTAGGGCATGGTTGTTCACTATCTGTGAGTTATGTGAATATACCTCCCTGTAAAAAGGGACTGTGTATGTGTGTGTATCATCATATGAGCTAAAAGTAAGGCTTCTACCCTCGGATGCTCAGGGGTTCATACCTTCCGAAGCTACTGCACCACCTCTTTCCGTTGCAAAACGAACACGAGATCCATGTTTCTAAAATTACAAATTCACAAATGGTTAATCCTGTGTTGGATATGGCTCAAAATTGAAATATGCATTCTGTTCTTTTATCTATTTAGTTTTCTTCGATTTTTTTTTTTTTTTTTTTTTTTTTTTTTTTTTTTTTTTTTTTTTTTTAGTTTTCGAGTAAATTTTTATTCAAACAACTGGACAGACAGATTTACCCTGGGGGAATTTTCCTCAAGGTTTGATTTGAAAAATATCTAAAAATTTGGAATAAATGCATACCATATATCAAATTTCATTCATCTAACTCAAAGCAATTTTGTGTTATCTTTGCCACAGAAGGACATTTACCAAAAAAAAGTATTTTTCGAACTCAGTGAGGTCAAATACTTAAGGATTCATCAAACTCTTAAGCTCGAATTTTTTGACAATACGATATTTTCTCTATGCAACGAATACGAGAAAATAAGAAGTCATACATAGAGCAATTTTTCTCATTTTATATGACGTATGAATAAAATTAAGTTAACAAAATATTCTACATCATTTGGTTAAATTACACTTAAAAAAAGGATTTTGTTTTACTACTTATTTTTAGTAGCTTCTCTCAACAAATGGTCTGAATAGTTTTCCATTCAGTTTAACTAAACCGATTATTTTACTCTGTACAATTGCGTGCAGTTGCTATTTATTTAAAAGAAGGTACCATCTATTCACCTCTAGATTTGCGTGATCTTTTAATAGACCGTGTAAATAAAAAGATTCTTTATTTTCAATCTGCAGAATGAATTTAAGTAATATCTTCATTCCAGTTTTTAGAAGTAAGCTGTAGTCGGTAGTTTAGAAAAAGAGTTTTTGAGTTAAAAGATTCGTAAACGTCCATTTTAACACTTTATTAAAATTCCTTTATTTTAATCCAGTTTATGTCAAAAATAAATTTACCTTTCTTTATAACTCGTAGTTATTTTAACACTATATAAGGTTAAGAAAGTGGTTATTACTTTCTTAACCTTATATTGCATTCAATCTTTAACAAATATGCACTTGTTTCAAAACCCAAATATTTCCTTAAAAAATAAAGTGCTTCTTCAAAAGATAAAGCTTTTCTTTAAAAGATAAACTAACAAGAATAGTAATAACAACCCTTCAAAATGAAATTCTATTTACTGCATCTGAAACCTGTTCCTGTCAAAAATGAGCTTACCTTTCCTCATCACTCGTAGTTGTTTTAGCACTTATAGGTTGAGGTTATCTTTTTCTTAACCTTATTTTACGTTCAATGTTTAACAAATACGCACTTCATTCAAAACACAAATATTTCCTTAAAACATAAAGCTCTTCTTTTAAAGATAAACTAACAAGAATATTAACAGCGTCCCTGCAAAAATGAAATTGAATATTCTGCATGCGTAACATGAATTGAAAACCTAAATGGTATCTTTATGACATTTAGGTTTTCAGCTCAAGTTACGCATATATCCTTTAAATGGTGGTGAATGTTTATGAAGATGGTAAAGAAACCATTCAGCAGTCTTAAATGTAGACCTGAGAGTGACTAACAAAAGGATAAAAGGTTTTTATGTGGAAAAATAATTGAAAGAGAAGGGATGTGGCTATTCTCACGAATACTCAATAAATCTGTGGTAATGCTTTTCGGAAACCGTCTCGCATATTTTCTAATAACTCTCCATTCTCTACGCATAAAATCGTGGTGCTTAAATTCTGTTAATTCCATGTTTTCCTTACTCTAATTAAAGTCGTGTTCTTCGTAATATAGTTATTTTAATTGGAATTTGCGCATTAATTGCATATTATAAGTAAAAAATTCATTATTAATTGGATCTTTGGCATGAATTTAGGGTACGATGTTTGGGGAAATAACCCTTTAACTACCGTTCCGGCCCAACCGGTCTCTTAAATTACATACTAGCACGCCGGTTTCTGTTTTAAACGAGGAATTCAGGATATAAAGAGAGAATATCCTTGATGATAACTTGTTTTATATCCTGGAACCCACATTTGAAATAGAAATCGGCCTGTCAGGATAGAATTTGTGAAGTCATTTGAGTCTAAACAGTATATAGTTGCGGTTTTTGTTACTTAGGGCACTTGCCATGGACAAGCCCCGCTAATACATTAGCAGATTTTAAACCTGATATATACGTCTCTTGTTTTACAAGTAGCGCCATCTAGGGCCAAGAGAACGACTTAGCTACACACGCGTCACAACCCCTTTTTAGGGGGCGGACATCGATGCAAATTCATTCATTCATCTGAGGTCGTAATTTAGACCTGGAACAGAGAACGATCACCTCTGACCCAGTAACTCCAGGGATATTACTCTCGCTATGGAGGACTTTGCGACCACGAACAGATTTAACGAGCGCCAATCGCCACACACTCGGGGAATCTTTTGGCCGGTGAGCTTCGAACCCGTAACCTAAGGAGTACGAGTCCAACGCTCAACCAACCAGGCCATAAAGGCCACAGTATATAGTTAAAGGGTTAATTGTTGATATGAGGCTATACACAAGAATCAGAAAATTAAACATTTATTTTGGACACCTTTATTTTTTCAAAACCCTATCAAAATCAAACTTTGACAAGAAAAATATCTACAATTGTAATCATAAGATCCAACATCAAATTTCTTTTATTTTAGTCATTACAATTTTGCATTATTGCATTTATAAGCGTGAGAAAATATTAACAAAAAACTATCAATTGATAGACGAATTGGGCTTCGATTTTAATTCATAGATACATAATATTTATATCAAAAATAAAATTTAAGGTGATTTAAATTCAATTAACTTAATATATTTTTATTGTCCTCGTTTTTTGTCTTGTCCCGTTCACAATGTACTGACAGAAAATAGGCAGTCACTTTAAAGTTGTTACAGAACGTGATGGAATTCTGTGAATACATAAATCTCCCTCATTCAGCTATTTGTATTCTTTTATTGTATTTACTTATGTACTGATAGAGAAATTAATAAACTCTCAACACGTTTGGAGATTAGACTTAAAATTTCAAGCATATCTGTAACGCTGGTAAAAAAAAACAAGTGTTGGATTTCATTTGCAAATTTGAGTAATCATATCCACTTGCACACAGAAATAATAATGATTAAAATGAAATCTGTTAAGCATATTTCAATGTATCATGTCAGAACATCATTTCTAGAACAGCCAAGCACCACGTGCTCGTGCGAGTTAAATTATATTTTTATTCATTTTAATGGTTTCATCGAATGAGTCACTTTAGTATGGCAAACGATCCAAAAAAACTTTGTCTCGCATTTATCACATTTCCTATTTACTATCACATTTCCTATTTATTTCATTTCGTATATTCACGTGCTCAAAATGACATTTTTCTAGGTTTTATTTTCTGTAGTCATTAACTTATTTTTTAAAATCAGACCTTATGTAAATGGGATGGCATCAAGTTATTAAAAACTAATTTCTTGAGGTGTTCGTGCAGATAATAAAATTTCAATTTTTCGCCAACGGATTTTTTTTATTTTCCGCATAGGGGTTTTTGCTGACGACACAAAACCTCATTCCTAAAACAATATCATGTTCTGAAATAAAATAAAAAGTTTTTTAAATAAATAATAAAAAGTTTTTTAAATAAAAAATAAAAAGTTTTTTAAATAAAAAATAAAAAGTTTTTATGTAATTATTTACCCATTACCATTCACATCAATTTCATTTCCTTAAATATTAAAACTAAATAAGCAACAAAATTGAATATATAAAAGAATAACATTTTATTAAATTAATAAAAGACTGCCATTTGTATTAATATACACATAAATAATAGCATGATAGATATAGATAATATTTATTATTATATCGTATCATAGTTTGATTTGGAGAAATAAAGTTATAAATAATCACATAGTTTACTAATATAAATCTTCAAATAAATAATGTCCATTATCAATCAAGCAATTTCAGATTTGTAGCTGCTTGTTGAAGTTCCTCACAGAGTTTTGTTACTTTAACATTTTTATAAAGTTAATTAGAAATTTTTTTAAAAAATTTCTAGGCAGAAATACAAATGTTAAAATTCAGAAATGCAAATATTAAAATTCAGAACTGTAAATGTTAAAATTCAGAAAAGCAAAATCTAAAATTGAGAAATGGAAAGACTAAAATTCAGAAATGCGAATATTAAAATTCAGAAATACAAATGCTAAAATACAAATGCATGCAAAGTCGAATAATATTTTCAATACAAGTTTGTAATTTTTTAAAAACAAGTTTACTGAAAATATTAACATATACCAGATTTAAGACAAAACGAAATATGGCAACATTCTAAAATGTTTTTCTAAATATACATGCATATTTATATTCTGTATACGTTTGGTAGGCACCCTGTGATATTGTTTCATGAAAAACAACGATGAGAATTGGTTTTCACACTGAAATTATCATAAAAATGTTTTTCGATACGAACATAACTGAAATCCATTTTAAATTCCATGGAAATACAATTTATTTACAAAATATGTAACAAAATTTATATTATTAGAAGCCGAAATATTTTTTGCATATTTATTTCCCGTTCAGATGAATTTGAAACCCAAATTTAAAATTCACAACATAAATTAAACAGAAATTCCATTTTCGTAGAGACGAGAAGATAATGTTGTTTACCAAAAATGCCATTAACGGAAAATATTTTCAGAAAATATCTTTTCAGAATGTTTACTAAGTATTTCAGTATATTTAAAATGTACTTTAAAACATATTTTGAATATCGCATGAAACAGTTTCCCTTTTTGAGAGAGCATTCATCCGTTATTATTTTCCTAAAACCTTATATTCCCTTTCCCTTTGAATGTCGTATGAAATATTCTCTCTTCTTGTGAGTGTATTTATCCAATGTTACTATTTTCACAAAATATTTTATATTTTTTATGGTTTGTTTATTTTAACAGGCTTTCACTTTCAATACATTATATGTAGTTAATTGTTTACTGTTATATTTTTCGTTTTACCTCGAAAGCTTCTAATAATACTATTGTATAAAAATAAATTTTAGAGCGTTTTAAAATTCAAAAATTATCTTTCTATTAATTTTCAATTATTTTTTTCTTAATTATAGCAATTTTTTCTACAAACATTTGTTGTCTTAATTTTCAACAATATTTTACAATGTCTTAAAATTAAAAAAAAATCATTGTTTCATCAAAGATTTAACCTGCCGAGGTCCTGGCAGAGAGGTAGCGCGATTTTCTCGTGATGTGGGAGTCATCGGTTCGAGTCCCGATTAGAGCATGATTGTTTTGTGTACTATCTGTGAGGTGTGGGAATGAGATTCCCTGTAAAAAGGGGTTGTGTAAGCAAGTGTGTGTGCGTGCTCGCCATCTTCATATGAGCTAGAAGTCAGACTTCTGCTCAGGGATTCATACTCTCAAAAGCTACTGCATCCCTCTATCCGTTGTAAAGCGAACACGTCATCAATATTTAATGTGATTTTGTTCCATTGAAGAAAACCAGAAAAGAACTATGTTTAATATCTACGTAGTTTTCAAGACAAGAAATAAAATGAAGTTGCAGAACCATGTGCTAGAAGAAAGTTTTATGAGACATTTTTTTAATAAACAAAGACGTAATGGGTTATGGGGTTTCCAATAGAATTGCTCATGTACACAATAAAGTGAATTTAATTCTGATATCAGCACACAACTTTAGTATGTGAAAATTAGGGAAATCATGGGAATGAAATTGTATTTAAACGACTTATCTGAAACCAAATATAATCTATATACCTAACAAAACAACCATTCGCTTGAAATGGCTAGTATGGAGTTAGAAAGGGGGAAGAGTGCCGTGAAAGTTAGATTACCCTTTATTTCTGTACAAAAATACATTTAGCCTTATACACCGGTCTACTTTTCTTACTTTCTCACATTCGAAGTATAGAGAAAGTTAAGTAATCGTCGAAAAATTCAAACTCGACATTTTGGCGGATCTCCATATTGTAGAACTCAACGAGTTTTAAAATCAAATTATTGAAATATGTTCCTATAGTCTGTATCTCAGTGATAAATATAATTCAAAAAACACTTTCAGCTAGACGGATAAAATTGGATATATAAGCTTAAAAATCAATTTCTAGGTTTCTATTGAATTTTGAGCTAAATCCGCGCAGAAGTCTGTATGTCCGACTGTTCAAATATAAGCTGGCACAATTATGCCTTATGGCGCTTGCCGTGGAAAAGCCCCTGCTGATGCAGCAGCAGATTTAAGCCGAAAGAAGCGTCTCTTGTTTTGGAAGTAACGCCAACTAGGGCCAAGAGTACGACTTAGCTACGCATTCACCACATTTGCTTGCACAGCCCCTTTTTACAGGGGGGGCACAATCACACATCTCGCAGATAGCACACAGAAGAACAACCATGCCTGAACCGGGAATCCCAGAACACGAGGAAGGCGCGCTACCTCTGTACCAGAAAGACGACGGTTTGCACAAGTTAACGAAATTAACTATCATTTGTAAACAATTTTCTTTCAATTTAAGGCAAATAATAACGTTTCATAATAAAATAGTACAAATTTAACCACTGATTTTTCATTCTTATTGGTGAAAAAATTGTCTGTTTTTAATAATAAAAATTGTAACTAACATTTTATCTGTTACGCGTTTAGATCTATCGATTATAATTACTAATTGAATTAAAAATAGTTTGAATGAAAAAAACATTCTCTGGCCCTTGTGTATTAACTCCATGCTATTGACAGCTTCAGGTTTAAGTTCATGGCATGGAAGTAAATAGTCAATAAACTAAAATTATATCTTTTACGATCTAGTTTTAACAATTAATCGTTCCTAGTCTGTTAATAAAAGTACCCTTATTTGGGTTAAAGCCATAACCGTTATCATTCATTATTAGAATATATTTTAACATAGTATACTCTTAATAACTCGGCAGGCATTAAATCAGAAGACCATCAAATTAACAAAAGCTTTAGAATAACGATGTTCATTTAAAAATATATACAAAAAACTAAAAAATACTCACAGCTTCTGGAAAATTTTAAGCTGATCATATTTACATAATGGTACCTTTAAATCTTTCTCCTCTTTTCATTTTATTTAATTACTTTTATTCAATGTTTAAATATTTATTCCATGTGCATTTAAATAATTTCACGCAAAGGAAATAAATGAAAAGTAAAACATTTTATTTCGTTTTTTGGCCTCAAATTATTGATGACAGCAACAGTAAAATTTAAAGCTTTAAAAATAAATTTTTAGTCCCTAGCTTCGAAGCAACAGCAGTTGTTGAAAAGTTTTAAAAACCAAATTTGCTCGTCTTAATGAGACACTAATTTGGGAAATTTAATTAATTTTTTATAGTATCTTATAGCAAAGTGAAAATTGCAACTCCTCCTTCCCAACATTTCTACACCTTTTGAGTTATGCGACTCCTCTACGATCACATATGCAGATTTTACATTTCTTTCAACATAATTAATGCCGATAAAAATAAAGACATTATTATGTACGAAGTATTAAAGTTATATATGTATTTATAATTTTTGGGTGGTATTTTTGCTTTTGTCTTAATTGGTGAAGAACAACAAAAAATTTTATTAAGTCTTGTCAAGCGAATCATTGCGATGGGAATCTATCTAACATATAGACTCAATTCAAATTTCCCTCAAAAAATTCTTTTTTTATTCTTTACAAGCGATGCAATAATTCGAAAATCGACATAAGGAATAAATAATTCTGAAAATAAAAAATAAGCCTACATTCGAATCACAACGTCACAACCAGATTGTGTTTTAGAAGAAATATCCAACCAGTTATGAGGTTTTAAAGTATTCTCGTTATTACAAAAATTATAAATCCCATTTAATAAATTTTCACATTAAAAAATTATTGCATGCAAACAAAGGAGATATCAATGCAAAGTTAAGTTTCTTTTTTACCCTAATGTTTTTAAGCCACTTTAGTATGATAATATGCACCAAAGAATTTCGAAAAAATAGGTTCCCCCCGATTGATTTTAATCTTTAAGAAATTGAAAACACACACACATTTCTTAAGGAATACTTACTCTCTACAAAATATGCCAAGTTTGATAGTTATCGATCTAAATGTTCTTCATTGTTAAGAGTCTTAAGCGATTTTTAATTCGACTTTTCCTCTCAAAATCTTTTTAATGGACGAAGCGGACAAGATTGAAATTCAGAAATGCTTACAATTCTTTTAAAAATAATCTGAGAATCATAGCAAACAAATTTCTAAATATTATCTTTACCATTCCATTTAAAACAATCCATGAATCACAGAAAACGATTTTTTTTAAATATTATCTTACCATTCTATTTAAAATTATTTAAGAAATATAACAAACTATTTTCAAAATATTATCCTTACCGTTTAATTTAAAACCATTCTATAATTATAGCAAACGATTTTCTAAATACTATCCTTAACTTTAATTTAAAACTATCGAAGAATTATAGCAACCATTTTTTAAAAATATTATCCTTACCATACTAATTAAAACTATCTGAGAATTATAACAAACAATTTTCTAAATATTATCATTACTATTTTATTTAAAACTGTCTGAAAGTTACAGCAAACAATTTTCTAAATATATCTTTACTATTTCATTTTAAACTATCTGAGGATTATAGCAAAACATTTTCCAAATATTGTCTTTACTATTTCATTTAAAACTATCTGAGAATTATAGTAAATACATTTTCTAAATATTATCTTTACTATTACAATTAAAACCATCTGAGAACTATAGCAAACAATTTTCCAAATATTATCCTTACCATACTAATTAAAACTATCTGAGAGTTATATCAAACAATTTTCTAAATATTATCTTTACTATTTCATTTAAAATTATCTAAGAATTATAGCAAACCATTTTCAAGATATTATCCTTACTATTACATTTAAAACTATCTGAGAATTATAGAAACACATTTTCAAAATATTATCTTTATTGTTTCATTTAAAACTATCTGAGAATTATAGAAAACGATTTTGTAAATATTATCTTTACTGTTTCATTTAAAACTATCTGAGAATTATAGCAAATATAGCAAACAATTTTTCTAAATATTATCTTTACTGTTTCATTTAAAACTATCTGAGAATTATAGCAAATATAGCAAACAATTTTCTAAATATTATCTTTACTATTTCATTTAAAACTATCTGAGAATTATAGCAAACCATTTTCTAAATATTATCTTTACTATTTCACTTTAAACTACCTGAGAATTATAGCAAACAATTTTCTAAATATTATCTTTACTATTTCACTTTAAACTACCTGAGAATTATAGCAAACAATTTTCTAAATATTATCTTTACTATTCTATCGATAATTATTTGAGAATTTTAGCAGACGATCTTCTTTAAATATTATCCTTACCATTCTATTTAAAACTATCTGATAATTACAGCAAACGATTTTCGAAACATTATCCTTACCATTTTATTAAAAACTATCCGAGTTTCTAAATAAATGTTCACAAATCATTCTGAAAACGATTTTCTAAATATTCCCTTGTATAATCTTAGAACATTTCTAGATATTTTTTCGAGCAAGTTATTTTTGTTTTCCTTCAATCTCGCTACTCTATTTCGAGTAATTGTCTCCCCTTAGGGACTTTCAGAAAACACTCCATATTTTCACTGAGAATTTCCACTCCGCACCGGCAAAGCACGCCTAAGTAGTCTTCTGTGCCGAAACACCACTCAGGCAATTCCGATTCGAAAAGGCAGAATCGCCCCATTCCATTAAAGAGTGGGAATGAGAAAGCGAAGAGCTCGTCTTCCTGCGTCCATCACAGAAATTGTAGGATGATAAAACTTCCCCGCCGGGCTTCTTATCTCCCATGATAACAACCCACTCCTAACGGAACGCACGTATATTTAGAGAGGTCCTTTTTTCCCGGAGGATTTTACGACCTCGTAAAAAAAAGAGGACAGCAACAGCAGCAGCAGCAACAACAACAACAACAAAAATGCGGAAGGGTTTTGCCGGAGAGCTCTCTCTACGGGAATGAATGGGCCAATCTGTTCAAACTGTAAGGATCGGGACTGACAGGGAAAAAAATAATAAGGGAAGAAATAAAAGCAAGAGTTGTTTCGTGAACTTTGATGACTGTCCTTTCTAAACGGTGCTTGGCCTCTTTTTTTGCTGAGGCGGATTTTCCCTGTTTTGGGGGAAATCTCTACTCTGGAGAATGGTTTTTTTTGGGAGGGAAGGATTTTTTGTTGCGCTCTGGTAATGCTGGTACAGGCATCACGCAAAGATATTGAACAGTAAAGTGTTATAGTTCGGAAAGATGTTACTCTTTTTCGATCTGAAGTGCGACGTTTGTTGAAAAACAACAGTTTCCCAGCGCTTTGAATGATTGTTTCTAATACTGTGGCAATAGCAAAGTGCTGTAAGAAAGAATCTTGGCGAGAAATAACTTCTATGGACGTAATACTTTTTCTTGGGATAAATATAAAAAGAAATTGCCCTAAATTTTTTAAAGAAAATATATTAATCTTTTTATCCTGGTACCATTATTCTCTGACAATGAAAAGAGCAATAAAAACAAGTCTAATAAGAAAGAAAAAAAGAGAAACAGCAATTTTTTTTAAATAATGGCTGTCATCTATAAGGCTCTTAATGTTATTTTTAAAATGGGATTTCATAAATTTTTGTTAGAAATTTTCTCTATTTTCTAAATAAGTTCTGGGGGAAGGAAATTTGTTACATTCAAAGAATGACTTTTGTGATATTTCAAGGCAGACTTTTTATCTCATATATGTTGTTGTTGATGTTACTTAGGGCACTTGCCATATTGGACAAGCCCCCCGCTGATACAGCAGCAGATTTAAGCCGAAATGAGCAGCTCTTGTTATGAGCTTTCACTAGGGCCAAATATACGACTTATCTAAACACTCACTACATTCGCTTGCACAACCCCTTTTTACATGTTGGTACATTCATACATAGCACACAGAAGAACAGCCATGCCCGAACCGGGACTCGAAACTGGGACTCCCAGAACACGAGGAAGATGCGCTACCTCTGCGCCAGAGAGCCGGCCGTCTCATATATTAAACATTAAAATACAATAGTTTAAGAATATGTTACTCTTTATCCAATATAAGTGTGCAGTTGGATGACAATGACAATGTTAGTGTGTTTTGAGTAATTTGTTTTAGTATTGGGACCTTGATGAATTTCCCACTACAACTAATAACATTTCTAAACAATATTTCTTGTTGGAATCTGAATAAAAAAATAAGATTTCAAATTCCTATGCAGTTATTGATATTTTCCTTATTCATTCACAGTCATTATTCTTCAAGGATGAATTGCCTAAGTTGTTTAACCGAAAGACGCCTCATTTATAAACGTTAAAGAAAATAAATGGAAACCGGAGTTATTTTCTGTACTCCAATGAATATGCTCTAAATGGCATCTGGTCTACTTTCACTAAAGTGGTCTTTGTATTGTTTTGGTAGAAATCTCTACTCTGGGAAAAAGGGGTTTTAAAGAACGATGGTTTTTGTGACACTCCGTTGCTTCTTAATTTTTGTCTCAGTGAAGATATCACGCAAACCCAAATTATAAATTACCCGAATAATTTTGTTTCTAATGGCATCATGATGTTATTGAGCTTTATTCCATTTGAACGTTCAATTAACAAAAAGAATGACCATAAAATATAAAAATAACATAACTTTAATATAGTTCCTAATTTAACATTTCACAACACTTTATTATCGATACCATAAGGTATTGAAATTAAACATAACCGATAATATTAAAGACACAGACAGTTCCAAAGGAGGTTAGTTTGTAATAATATTATGAATACAAAATAATTTAAAAAATTATGTTTTATTTCCACCAAAATAAACCGGCGTTTATTTGACTAACATAAAATGGCTACAAACAAAACATTCTATAAAAAAAGGCTTCGTGCTTTATCTCAGTGATGTAGTCTAAACTATTAAACAATTTTATCAACAATATTGCAAATTAAAATTGCAAAGCCTTAATTTCTTCACTTTTTTTCTTTATTGTATCCTATTATTCATCTAATATTATCAATTTAAAAATACCCGGAATATTATCTGTGATTTTAATTTAATCTCTTGTGGATAGTTGATTATAAGTTAATAATAAAAAAATTAAATAGCAAAATATTATATTTAGCAATGATATACTTTAAAATCGTATCATTTTAATAAAATTACACGTTTTTATTTACTACATAATAAACCTACTTAACAGCTTCATGCCCCACGATATTATATTCTTTTTAAAATCGTACGTTTTCTTTTAGTAGAAATGTAATTTCAACTTCTGTTTTTTAATGGAGAAATAATTATCTTGTTATTGTTGTTACCGTGTTCCGCTTTACATCGTTAAGAAGAATGTAGTACCTTCTGAGGGTATAGACCCCTGATCACCCGAGGGCAGAAGATATTTTTACAGGGCGGACTTCATTTTCGCATTTCATTCATTCATCCATAGATCGTAATTTAGATCCGGAACAGAGAACATCACGTTCTGACATGATAATAAATATATTTATAAGATTGTAGAAGTTACAAAAAAATATTTACGACAAAAAAAAATTGATTTCATTAGAAATATAAGATTTTGAATTTTAAGATCGCATAAAAAATTATTTTTGAGCGATATTGACTTCGATCTTAATAAAAGGTAAATGATGAAATCGTACTTAATTTTAGTTGACATTAATTTCCAAAAAAAGCCAATCCTATCCACTAAAGTTTTTATGCATAATTTTAAAAACTTATTCACAATACTCATAAAAGATAAGAAATTATGCTGTATAGATGCATTAATAACGTATATTCTGAATTAGCTATATTTATTGGTTCTCTAATATTCTCAATGTAAACCTACTATAGTTAAATCACCTCATTTCCATCACTTTTCATTCGTTTATGTACATAAAATTTGAAAACAGTTAACATAAATAATTTATTTATATTAATTAATCTAAAATTCATTGTGTTCATTATAAGATTTATTCCTTTTCTCCAACATTTCAATCAAATCACCTCATTTTCATGACTTTTTTTGTTCATTTATGTACATAAAATATAAAAATAGTTAACTTTAAGAATTCATTTATTTTAATCTATCCAAAATTCATTGTGTTCATTATAAGATTTATTCATTTTTTTTCCGACATTTGAATTAAATCTCCTCATTTTCATTACTTTTTGGTCATTTATGTACATAAAATTTAAAAATGGTTAACTTTAAGAATTCATTTATGTTAATCGATCCAAAATTCATTGTGCTCATTTTAAGATTTATTCATTTCCTCCGACATTTTAATTAACACCAAAACCTATGATCTTGTCAAGTTATTCTAATACCCACTGGTCATGATTTATCGTCCTTCCCACGAAAAATCTCAAGTCTGAGATTTAATCAAAGCCTTGAAACGCAGACTTTATGGCGTTCTTAGGATTTTCCCTCGTATCTTTCAGATAATTAGTGGGAAACATGTTCTTTGTAAATTGTCTTCAGCGTAAATATCACATTTTATGTTCCAAATTACACTCCTCTAACACTTAATTACTACGCTGAATCATAATTACTCTCATTGAGCCGTCATTACAATAATTGCATTACTCCGGTTTTCTGTCATTAATAATAAATGATATTAATTTAACGTTGGAAGACATTATACTTTTCCTGGAGCATTTAGATAAAGAGTTTCAAGATGAATGGTTCTTTCAGAAACTGCGAATCTTTCACACAACAAAGTTTAGTTAACAAAAATGTAACAGATAATTTTCCAAGCTAAATGTATCCATAGCTTTTTAAATGTAAGGTTAAAAATTTCTTTACGGATTCTTTCTTATACAAATTAGTTTATATTAGTTTTAATTAGTTTGTACTGCCGGCTTGCTGGCACAGAGGTGGCACGTCTGCCTCGTGCTCTGGAGGTCCCGGGTTCGAGTCCCAGTTCGGGCATGGTTGTTCTTCTGTGTGCTATCTGTGAGATGTGTGAATGTGCCTCCCTGTAAAAAGGGGCTGTGCAAGCGTATGTGTGGGTGTTTCATCTTCATTTGAGCTAGAAGTCAGACTTCTGCCCTCGGTTGCTCAGGGGTTCATACCCTCAGAAGCTACTGCACCCCTCTTTCCGCGGTAAAAAGCGGACACGACATCATCATTAGTTTGTATTAGGTTGTCTTATGGTTGTTGTTTCCTTCCATATGGAAAGAAAATAATGGAAAAAGGAATTCATTATTATTTTACAGCCCTCTACCGAGAAAATAAGGGATTTCTTTTTCCATTATTTTCTTTCTATATGGAAAGAAAATAATGGAAGGAAATCCATTATTTTCTCGGTAGAGGGCTATAAAATAATAATGGATTTCTTTTTCCCCAACCTAAATTTCAGTACTTTTCTATAAACATTGTCTCCGTTTATTAATTTATCATATACGCAGTATAAATAAAGTATAGTAATCGCCAAAAAATATGAACTCAAGATTTTACAAATCTCCACGTCTTAGACTTCCCTGAGTTCAAAAACAAATATTTGGAAAATGTTCGTCTATCGGTTAGTGAAACAGGTAATTCAAAACCGCTTTGAGTTAGACAGTTGAAATTTGGTATGCAGTCAAAGTATGTTCATAGAAAGCCCGGCTGTCCGGCTGTTCAAATATAAGTTTACACGATAACTACATACAAAACGAGGAATGCTAAATAGATACGATTCGGTATACAGATTTAACATCTATAAAGTAGACATCTATCAAATTTTGAACCAAATCCAAGCACGGATTGGCTGCCTGTTTCTCTGTACTTTCAAAAGCACATAAAAGAAAGAAAACTTCCATCTATGCGTCTGTGGCAAAGGTAACTTAAAAAAGATTTGAACTATACTGTTGAAATTTGATAAATGGTCTTAACACCAAATTTGCAGATTTCTTTCAAATTTTAAGTAAGCTCAGGACAGAGCAAGTATGTCTGTCCGGTTATTCCAATATAAGTTGTTGTTTCTTATGGCACTTGACATGGACAAGCTCGCTTAGGTAGTCAGCGATTTAAGCATAATCAGCGTCGGTACTTACGTATTAGACCATCCAAATGTATCGCCAAATTTGATTATGGCAATCCAGCAATAATGTAATCCGTTGATCTTAATCGCCAAATTTAAATCCGTCGCCAATGAGTTACCAAACCTTTGGCGATCATTTTCGAAGATGGTCTAATATGTAAGTACCTCAGCGTCTCTTGTTTTATAGTAGTGCCAACTAGGGTACGGCTTTTGCTACTCACTCCTCACATTCACTTGCACAGCGCCTTTTTAGAGGGGGGAGGGGCACATTTACATACCTTACAGATAGAACACAGAAGAACATCTATATTAATATCTATATTGTAGACATTTGTCAAATTTTGAATCATATTCAACTAAGTTTGAACTGTCTGCCAGTCTGTAATTTAATAAATAAAAGCTGTAATTCAAAAACGCAATGACTTAAATATATAAATTTTGACATAATAATATGTCTATAAGTGAAATCTCATGCAATATTTTTTTTCAATCGGTTGGAGTATAAATGCTTAAAACACTAATTCAGTTTTGGAATACTTTTAAATGCATGCCAAGAATTAAGAGCCAAATAATACGCCAAAGAAGACATCACAGATTCAATAAAAATGCTGCGCCAAAAGTTACAATACACGCCAGAATGCACGCCAAAACTTAATATTTCATAACTATTGTACGCCAGTGCTCTGCAAGGTGTTCTCTGGTATAATAAATTTTTTATAGAGTATGTGAGAAAATTTTGGGGAGACTCAAACTATCTCCTGATGGTTATTGATTGGTACCATAGACAATTAACTGGAATTAAAAGAAAAAAGTTTTACTAAAAATGTTTATGCATTCACAAAATATCATTACATTTTAATCTTTTGACAAACGAGTAACTTGCAATATCCTGATTGAGAAAATTATAAATACCAGAAATTTTCATTTTATTTCATTTACGATTTAATTTACACAGATTTTTCTTTAATAAAATAATGTTGAAAAATAAGAAAAATATTTTTAATTTAACAAAGCTTTCAAATAAATTTTTGAACATCATTGTTTATATGAATTTAAAATATTAAGTATTGTATGAAATCAGGATAAAACTATTAAAACAAAAGTATAAAGCTGCGTATTAATTTTTTTGATACGAATAAAATTAAGCATTATCATTCAATAAGTTCATTTTTGAATTAAAAATATATTTAATGCGGCCATTAACAATTGCAATTTTCCTAACTTTTCAAACCTTTCATACGATGAATTACAAACACAGAGCGAAGATTTTAAGATATTACACTTTAGGTAGTCATGTATTTTATTTGCATAAAGGCATTTTAAGATGTTAAAATAATTTAAGCGTCATCATATTTTTTTTGATTACTCACAAAAGTATCGCATTTTAGAAAACGAATTAAAAACAAAAATAAAAATAATTTTTAAGTCCTGAAAAATGTATTTCCTGAAAATATGCGATTATGTTAAAGATAATTTTGAAAAAACGTTCGAAAATAGTTACATTTTTTAATGTTTTAAAAAATAAGTTTGGAAAAACATCTATATAAACAGAATTAATTAATTAAATAGCAAAAGTTTTTTTTAATTAGAAGCAGTCCCCTTTTTTGCAATAAAGAAATATAAATTTTAAAAAACGAAATCTACCATCACAAATTTTGAATTATCATGGGAGAACATTATTATTTTTAAGTCATTATTTGTTTTAATTGATTTAAGTCATCAACCAGTTTAAACTGGTTTGAAACTTTAATTTTTAATTTTTCTAGCTAGCAAACAAAGTTTTGGAGCTCCACCGATTTTGAAATGAAATAACAGTTATGATGTCATTGTACTTTGTCAACCTTTTAAAAACATATAAGCTGTTAAGCATACGCAATAATAAAGCAATACTGATAAAAGTAGGTAAAAATAATTTTTGCCCGTAAATTTCGGAGAGCGATACTTTTCACTGATATTAATACGAAGTTATTTTTCTTCATGTTCTTCCGATATTTAAATAAAAAAATCGTTTATCATATAATTTTAAATTCTTATTAAGAATTACTTGCTAATTTTTACAAGAATTTTATCAAATTTATCTTGAAATTTTAAAATGTTTCTTAGTATAAATACAAAAAAAGGAATACTTTGAGTTATGAATCACACTTAAAAAGAATACTGACAAAATTTTCTCTTTAAGAACTACACAAAAATCTCAGTGTGAGATTTTCAAAGAAAAAAACATATTTGAAAGGAGACATAAAAATATTCTAAAGAATCCCTGCGCTTGAAGAAAGTTTAAAAAGAAATTAGAAAACGATCAAAAATTTCCAATATTTTAAGAGTATATCAACTATTGTAAGCCCTTAAAATGTTTTGTTCAATGGTGAATACTGTTAAGCTAATTTTTAACTCTTGAAACTATAAGAGCATGTTTTCACCAATTCCTGAGGCCGAATTGAAAGAAAATGAAAACTCAGCCAAAACTGAAACCTCACCCCCTGAACCTCAGATTTCAATATGCACGAAAGCTCAAAACATGACAGTGGAATGAAATTCAATCTTTTGGCCTAGTAAAAAAAGAATTCAATATAGATAGCCGAGAGGGCTTGAGAACTACTGGTTGAATATTAGATGAAAAGAAAAAAAAATATTGAGTCGAAATATTGATAGAATTTCTGGGATGCACTACTAATAATTTTAAAAATAAAAAAAAAACTTTAGCCTTTCTTAAGAAAAATAAAAAGGAAAATGTATTACTTCTTATTAGAAGATAAATTTTGGCTCCAGTCATCTCCAGGACTAGCATTTAGCTTTATTATTATTGTTGTTGTTTTTATTTTGTTATTGTTTTCTTATTATTATTAATTCCATTATTTTTAACATCATCATTATTATTTCCATTATTTTTTATCATAATAATAATTATTAATTCCATTATTCCATTATTTTTTATCATAATAATTATTATTATTTCCATTATTTTTATCATCAGCATTATTATTTACCTTATTTTTATCATCATCATTATTATTTACATTATTTTTATCATCATCATTTTTATTTACATTATTTTTATCATCATCATTATTATTTACATTATTTTTATCAACATTTTTATAATTCCCATTAATTTTATCATCATTAATTATTATTATTTCCGTTGAAATTATCATTATTAAGGAAGAAATTTAGAATTTTTTATTCCAATTATTTTGCTCTTATTAAAACTCTTATTGTATATTAGCCACTTATGGCGGTAAAACGATTTTTCAGTAATAATGCAACTTAAATTCAATCAAATCTTTTATACATAATTTGATATTCATGACGTCATAAATCAAGAGTTTTAATGATAAAATTATGATAATATGCATTCTTCCTTACATTTATTTCTTATAAATATTGGCAATTCTTTTATTGCTTTTATTAAAATTCTTTTGTCACTTTTAATTGCGATTGCACTTATTTATTCTTTCTTACATAGCTGTGAAAAATGCGAGAAAATCATACAGTTGAATATTTGATGACATTTTTGTAAATATTTTAAGTTCGTTACAACAATGAAATCTGTTTTTTTTTTTGTTTTTTTTTTTGAAAATTAAACTAAGAATATGCTTTTTAATGCTGACAAAATTTTAGAAACAAAATTCTCAACAATAAAATTTGTCATAAAAATTATTATATATTATCGATAAAATTACATTTTAAGCAACGTAAAAATCATCAAACGAATATAAAGAGACAAAAAAACCTCAATTTCATAAGCCCTTACACCCATTTTTCTCATTTTAATTTCATGTGAAAGCACATGAATTCTAGAGAGGCTATGCTTAATCTGTCCCTCCTTTCACCCACTGCCCTTCGCTTTCGTTAGAAATCTTTCAAATATTATTTCACTTCACATTCTATAAAGATAAACAAAAAAAAATAAAATTTTCCAACTTCAACCGCTGTACAAATTTCAATTATTTTTATTTAAAATTTATAAAATCTAGAAATATTATCAAATTATCCCGTTGCTCCTCGGATTTTCTTCAAATGTTTAGCAAAAATTAAACCTTGAGGCTTTCCCCACCCTCAACAATTCGATCGATTTCACCTTTTGCGTGTATGGTTAACCAATCAGAATGCTTTATGATTATTTTACAAATATAATTTTAAACTTGGGTCATATAGCATGCATATGACCTAAGTTGGTTGGAAATTTAAAAGAACACTGGCAATATAGTTGTTTCTTATAGTATTTGTCATAGACAAGTTCGCTGATCCTATCAGCGATTTGAACCGTGGAAGCATCTCTTGTTTTTAGTAGCTCCAATTAGGACCAGGAATACGTCTTAGCTACTCACGTATCACATTCGCTGGAACGGCTCCTTTTTACAGGGGAACACATTCACAAATCTCATAGATGGAACAGAAGAACAACCATGCCCAGGACTCCAACCCAAAACGCTTAGATTAGAGGAAAATAGGAATACCCATGTGTCAGGATGTCGGCTTCAGGATTTTTTGCCGAAAGTGACTAATTTTATTTTAATTTATAACGTTGTGCATTTCTATCATCATTTATCACGACATAAATAGAGTCGTGTGAACATTGTTAATGTGGATAAAAATTGTGTTATAGTGTTCACATAATAGTGTATAAATGGAATGAAAACGATTCAAGCTCATATCAGTAAAAGCTCAAAATTTTATTCAGATCCATATTTTTATTATAAAAACTATATACCATATTTTATCCATCACGCGTGTTGTTCTGTATATAATTAATATTTTTGAGAAATTCTATTTTTTTTTTTGTGTAAAGACCACATATGAAGTTTCTTTCGCTGTTTTTGTACTTGACAAGCATAGTTCTGAGAACCGACATTGTAGATACATGGAAAAGCAGCATAGGAAAATTCATCCAAATGTGTACGAAGGCAACCACAATTCTATGAATTTATATTTTATATACCTGGGAGAACAACATAGAGAGATTCATCGAAATGTTAAGTTACTTAAGCACAATTCTATTAATTTAAATTATGGATGTATGGAAGAGCAACATAGGGAAATTTACCAAAATGCGAATTTGTTCAAGCACAATTCTATGAATTTATATTGTGGATATATGGAAGAACAACATAGAGAGATTCATCAAAATGTGGAGTTAAGAAAGCATAATTCTATGAATTT
>JAOUZG010019110.1:224521-235938 GCA_026289955.1 Argiope argentata | reverse complement strand
GCAACATAGGGAAATTCATCAAAATGCGAATTTGTTCAAGCACAATTTTATGAATTTATATTGTGGATATATGGAAGAGCAACATAGGGAAATTCATCAAAATGTGGAATTAAGAAAGCATAATTCTATGAATTTATATTGTGGATATATGGCATAGGGAAATTCATCAAAATGTGAAGTTGTTCAAGCACAATTTTATGAATTTGTATTGTGGATATATGGAAAAGCAACATAGGGAAATTTAAAAAAAATGTGGAGTTAAGCGAGCATAATTCTATGAATTTATATTTTGGATACATGGAAGTGCAATACTCAGAAATTCATCACAATATTACGAGAAAAAAGCATAATTCTGATATATTGGATACATGGAAGAAAGGCATATGAAGATTCATTAAAATGTTGAAGTTCAGAAGCTTGATTCTACGAACTGACATTTAGGATACATTGAAAAGCAAATAAAGGAGATTCAACAAAATATCAAGTAAGACAAACCTAATTTTAAGAATCAATATTTTGATATATGGAAGTGTAACGTATGGAAATTCATCAAAATGTTGATAGAGACAAGAATAATTTTAAGAATTGATAATTAAATTTCGGATGAAACTCGTGGACATTTATCAAAATGTAGTGTACAAGTACAATTTTAAGAATTCTTTGGAAAACGGAAATGGTTTATCAAACTTCGAAATTCTTGTCGATTCACTTGAGGTTAAATGTTTGTACACTTTGTATTCGTTATCCTGAAATAATATTAAGAAAACAACTTAATAGTAGCGGAAACAAATTAAACAACTTAACACAAGTGGAAACAAATTACTTGTTTTACATGTTTCAAGAATATATAAATACTTCCAGTAAATTAAATAGCATTTATAATTTTTTATGTTATAGACTATATTTTATTAATAACAATATCAGCAAAAACTGGCATTCTTTTCAAGTATGTCAGTTTCTTTTAATTTCAGCTGAATTGACTTAAACCAAACTATCATTGTTTACATTTTATTAGAAGTTATTTTTTCAATTGATGGCAAAAGGATGACTCATTTCTAAGTAGTCCCTTGACAGGTTTCTGCCGGAACTATGCGAGAGCCCTTATCAGGTGGATTTCTTTTATCAGATAATCCCTCCACAGACATAGAGGTCTTAGTACTGATAACCCAGATAACTTTTGAGGCTTCTTACGAAGTTCATGTAAAAAGTAGCACTATTTAGCTTTTTTACCTTTTTGTGGATGGCATATGAAGAAAGAAAATTCTATAATCGTAATTAAATAAGACTACAGAAATTTCATGAACCCGTTTCATAACTCCTTGAATTTCATTTAATTTAATTACTGGCCCATTTTAAACTTGAGAAGATCACTTTGGGATGGATGGAATAATTTTGCATCATAAGCAAACGACAATAATTCGATTTGAGTTTACACTTTTCCATCAAATTTTCAATCTGTATCTGAAAATATATATATATATTCGTTTTAATTTCTGTCTATAACAAGATGTCTAAAAAAACTACTATTTATTCTTCTGTATACTTAACTTTCATATTAACCGTTAGAAAGAAGAAACTATTGCCAAAAATTTGGTGTAGACCAGTAGTAAAAGGATCATGCGTTACTCGGCCAAATTAGTTAAAATGCCATTTGGTGAAAGACAGGAAGGTTAGTATTCCTCTCTCATTTATGGTGACGATACTAAAATAAGTAATTTTAAAATTGTAGAATGTTTTGAATTATTAAGAAAAGATATTGTGGCGTTAGCCTTATAAGCCAGATAATATCTTTCGAGCCGAAAGGTCCCTTTTGCTTGATCGGTATATTACTCGGCTACAAGCTCAAGCGTCGCGAGTTCGTACCGCGACCTTAAATTGCTTCATTGGTGACCTGGACTTGATTTTAACACGCAACTTCAGCGTATTTTTGCTAAGAACAAAGAAAATAAATATCGTATTTCTTTGATTGCTGTTTTCCAAAATTGACATAAATAATCGCTACGACAGAAAGAAAGACATTCTTTTGTGAATAATTGCTACTCCAATAAGACCAAGTATTTCGGGGATCTAAAAAAAACTTTTGCAGACAGCTAACTGGTTTGTTTAATTTCTAACATTTTTCTAGCGCAAGCGTTCTGGAAATCACAAACAAATTAATGCTTATTTCGCAAGGCTTGTTCAACGCATTATTACGTTAAGATATCTTTTCGTACTAATGAAGACACTGTACAATTTTGTAAATAATGTTTTTCCTTATATCGGGTCTTCCTTTTAGTATTTTTTATTATGGTGTACTGTAAATCCGTATGTAGTGTTACAATAGATCACTTAATTAAGCATGCAGTCACTTTACTATATCTAGGCACCAAGTTTTAGGCAATAGCTGTCGAGGTTCTGAAGCTAATGGGAGGGGTGATGGTAGAAGAAATGTAACGGAAACCTCCATTATAACTGTAAAATACATGGATGAAAGAATCGTAACATTTTGCACCCGATAATAAAAAATTAAAATCATGTATAATAGATGTCAAACGGCCGGCTTTCTGACACAGAGGTAGCGCGTCTTCCTCGTGTTCTGGGGGTCCCGGGTTCGAGTCCCGTTCTGGCATGTTTATTCTTCTGTGTGCTATCTGTGAGATATGTGACTGTGCCCCCCCCCATAAAATGGCGCTGTATAAGCAAATGAGGTGAGTGTGTAGCTAAGTCGTACTCTTGGCCCAGTAGGCGCTAATTCAAAAACAAGAAAAGCTCCTTTTGGCTTAAATCTGCTGCTGTCTCAGCGGAGGGCTTGACAATGGCAAGTGCCATTAGTAACAACAACATACATGTCAAATTCAGAATTCCATGAAAACAATTTTGAATGGAAATGACAATAGCCAATTTCTAAAGATAAGCAAAGAGTTATAATGGTTTCGTATATAAACAAAGATATTTAATAATAAATAGTTAGATAAAATTGGAAAAAATAAAGTTATCCAAATGAAAAATGAGTTGGAATTTTAAAAGAATCCAGGAAAAATAAGGTAATTTTCTCCTTTACATAAATGCAACCAAGTTGCTTTAACGTAAAAAGAAAAGGAGTTCTGAGTCTTTTATTAAACATATAAAACTTGACTTTGAAGACTCATTATTTTTTGGTTCATGAATCTTTTATTAAACCTTTAAAAGGAAATCTAAATGCAAATATTTATTTCTCTAACTACAGTCAAAATTCCCTTTCTCCAAAACATAATCCAATATATACACATCAGTGCATTTACATCGTTAGTACAAAAATTATCCTTATAACGGTCCCAGTATTTTATTATTGATTTTTAATAGTAAATACTTGTTCTCTAAGTACAACAGTGTAGTACTTAACCAGAAAATTGTACAGTATTTACAAATTTTCAACAGCCATATATATTACTCTGACAAATTTTTCATCTTATAGTCCCAATATTTAATCTATGGTATCTAAATACATACACATATTCATACTTTTCCGTAAGGTAATTCAATTTTTGCTTAGCTTACATCTTTGCAACGTAAGTTATTATTGATTTTATAACTGAAGGATTTATTCTTATTTTCATCATGTAAATACATGATGTCGTTTTGGGGATGAGGTTTTTAGCGCCAACAAAAATCCATAAGCAAAAAAAAGAAATTTCATTATCTGCAGGCGCATCTCAAAAAATTAGCTTTTAATAACGTGATGCCATCTCATTTACAAAAGCTCTGATTTAAAAAAAAAATAAGTTAATGACTATAGCCAATAAAACCTAGAAAAATGTCATTTTGAGCACGTTATTATGTGAAATGAAATAAATAGGAAATGTGATATTTTTTTAACAATCAGTGCAAGACAAAGTATTTTTGAATCGTTTACAATACTAAAGTGACTAATGCAATGAAACAATTAAAATGAATAAAAATATAATTTAACTCGCTCGAGCACGTGGTGCTTGGCCATTCAACAAATGATGTTCTGACATGATATATTGAAATATACATAGCAGATTTCATTTTAATCTTTTTTTATTTATTTTTTGTTTCAGAAGGTAAGTAATTGTTCATTAATTTCCAAATTTCATACAATAAAATCTGTAAGCAATAAATTTACTTTAGTTATTTTACTAGTTTTAAAAATGTTCTATTCATTATGCATATAAATCAACTTAGTAGAGTCAATAATTAACAGCACACTGTTCTGTCTTTAATAGCACTTTGAGTTCCAAAACAAAACAATAGTATAAAAAACAGAACTATACGGGTCATCTGACTTTTATAATAATGTCTCCATTTTTTTATTTCCTGCTAATCGCCTCTAGCAAATACCAGTTAACATTTGCAGGTTAAACATTTGCTGAAACTATGAAAACAAATTAAATGTCAAAACAGTAATATAAACTACAATTGGAAAATTAAAAATATATATTTTTTTAGAATAATTGTAAAAATTCAGAAAATAATTTAATTGCAATTAATAGAATGATAATTTTTTAATTTTAAAAATATCTAAAATTTATTTTTTTATTATAATACTTTTATAAACTTTCGAGATAAAAGGCCAAAATCCAACTTGATTTTAACCAAATAAAATTTTACATTATAATTTCCACAAAAAAAGTTGATTTACATTTTAACTTTCCTTGGTATATTTGTGCTAAATTTGGTATTAGGTATGGGCTTAAAGGTATGGCTTGGTGAACCTCAACACATATACATTCATCTTTATTATTCGAGGAGAAGTAAATCACAAAAAGTTAACAACAATGGAAAAAATCACGGAATTAAGTATAAAGCAAAACAATGAAATAAGAAATTGGTTTCTTATTAAATAAGAAATAAGAAATTGATTCAAATTTCATGTTAACAATCAAATCTTCTTTTGAAAAATATATAAAATAAAATATTTTCAAAAATTGTCAAAATCAAATTTGTATCTTTCAAAAAAGATTCTTTTGAATTTTAAATGGCAGTAAGCTATTTTGAGTTATAGAAAAAAGACGCTAAAAGCTCGGTAAATTTTTTAAATCCTTATAGAAGATTTCATTTTTAATCTCTCTAAGCGGTACATTTTTATTCTACAAAGTCTACCTACATAAAATTTGAAATCTTTATATCGAACAGTCTGTCGTATTCGTTTCTTCTAAAACAGAATCTTTTGAATTTTAAGTGTGGTTAAGCTATTTTGAGTTATAGAGAAAAGAATCTCCAGGTAGCCAGCTAGAATCTCATTATTTTTTAAGATTTTTATTAAAGATTGTTTTTTTTAATTCCTCTAAGTAGTACATTTTCATACTGCAAGGAATATTCACATAAAATTTAATATTTTGATATCAAACAGTCTGTTTTTTAGTGCCAACACACACTTATTTTCTCTAATTTACTGGGATATTTTAATTTATGATGCAGATTCAGGCGATTGTCTAAATTCGGTAAATATAAAAGAAAGTCAAAAAGAAAATCAATCTGCTTTTTAACATATTTATTCAAGACGTAAAAGAGAATTTAAAATTGTAGTTTAAAGGTGATGTTAGTAAATTCATTCATAAAGTTTAAAATTTTTATCTTGTCATTTTCACATCCGCTCAAATATCCAAATTTTAAATTTCAATGAAAAAAATAGTGTAATTGTCAAGAAATATCGAATTTGAATTTTCAGCGAATCTCTACATTTGAAACATTCCTAAACGCTAAAATTTTTTTTAAAAAATTCCATGTTTTCATCTGCCTAACTGTTTGCATACAAGATTGTTCAAAAATACTTTGAGCTCGACAAATTAACAGCATACAAATGTATGTCTTTACCGAATTCTGAATAAAATCTGTAAAAGTATCAGTATATCTGTCAGTCAGAACTTTCGAGTGCAAGTCAAGCATAAGTCATTGCAATAACTTGTATAAATGAAATCTGACCTGTAACCATGTGACTACCATTTGAAGTTAAGCGTCAAATTTTTTATTTGGATCGGTCTAGAAAAGACGTCCAAAACTTAGATTTTAAGGTATTAACTGCATGTCAAAGATTAATCACCAAAAAATGGCGCCAAAGATTATACTGTAAGTAATTAGGTCATATCACTGACTCTCCAACCCACCTGAAAACACAAGGATAAAATAATTGAATGACCGGACAGTCACTATAGTAACACTGGCAGGAATTGTGCTTGATACCCAAGGGCCTTCACCGGCCTAGAGGCAGCCCTCCGTGACGTCCCGTCATCTATAGGGGGAGCCAGACCTCTGCCTCTTCGTGTATCATTCAGGGTAGCGAGAACCAATCACCATGCAGGAAGCATCTCATTCTCATTTGAAAGGTGCCCTCCCGAGCCTATATAAATTTGATTAAGACAAAATGTTGGATTCCAGCTTTTTTTTTTTTTTCATAACCATAGTCCGTCAATGCTATGCTATGCATTGGATACCTTACATAGGATCCAGAATTTTTTGAGCGAAAATAGAAAGGGGATATAATTTCTATTAAAGAAAACTTTTGCACGTACTCGAACGGGGGAGTTGATAGAAGGGTCTGTTTAATTTAAACGAGGAGACTGCTGACAAAATTTCAGCCATTGAGATCATTATTGTCTTCATTAATTGTTTTAACTTATAAATCGAAAAACAGATATTTCTAAATCAAATACTCAGACTAAATCCAACAAACTCAGAAAAATCTAAAGCATTGAAATTCACGTAAATCTAATTATCATATTCTTGATCTTTTCAGTGTACTCTAATAGTATATTTGTTACTATGGAAAGTCAAACACACACAAACAAAGTGAGAGAGAGAGAGAAATGAAATCAACAACACGTTGATGAAAATTTAGAAGATGACGTCATTTTGTTAACTATTATATTAATGGTTATTAGTTTTCTGTTGAAGAAACCATTGTATATGACAAGAACGAATGTGCCGTGTTTCCATACAAATGTTCTCAAATAACAATATTTCTCTCATATTAATTAATTCTCTTATATTAAAATACATAAAATTTCTTTTATTTTCTTCTTTAACTGGATTACTTCTCATTGCTTGGCTCATATTGCCTCTTACATTGCAACACAAATATTATAGACACAAATATTACATGACCTTTTTAAAAATATTATAGTTTTTAAGCAGAATTTATTTGCATAGTTTTTCCAAGTTTATTGTTGTTGTTGTTTAGATCATTTTATAGCACCTTAACTCTTAACATCACACCTTCATTTCTAGGGTTTATGAAAACCCTTTCCGATATGGTATAGATGTAGAGGGAATTTTTAAAAAAATAGGCAATAAAGAAATAAAAAATGACAAAATTCGAACACATACAACAAAACAAAAAATGATAAAAACTGGAATGAAAAATATCTGGAGTACAATAAAACTGGATGAATGAAAATTATAATATACAGAACGAATGAAAATATAAAGAAATTATAAAAATTAATTGCTTGAAGGGGTTAAAGGATAAACTATGAATAAAATGCGAGGTGTATTAATTGATGTCCTAAAAAAGTGGTAGAGTCAATATAATTGAAACAGTTCTCCATGATCAATTAGGAATCTAATCATGTTTATGATTCTTTTTTTTTGAAAACGAATTATTAAGGAATCTTTTGTACCAAAGACTTTCTAGCGAAGAAGATTGTTTTTTTTTGGAGGTGCTATGAAAAAGTAAAAGGGATGATATCACAAAGTGTCTTTTCGACATCAGCAGTAGTCATCTTCTGCTAAATGGAAACGGTGAAGAAAAGATGGGAATGAGTCATGTCCTGTGACAAACAGGATTTCTTCAAGAGTCCAAGAGAGCGGTTGCAATTGTACTGTTTAGATGACTTACGGAAAGGCCAGTATTTCCATCATCAGAAAGATTCTGTCATTTTTTAATAAACGTTTTCTGAAGAAGATTTTTAAAATAGCACTGGTGTTTATGGGCTTTCGTTGAAATACCTTCTATAATGGATGTTTTTGACAGAATATCAGCTTCTTCATTAGCCCGATAGCCAGCATGGGTTTTAATTATACTTCTTACAATATTTAGGTTTTGGAGGAATAAGATCGGATATCCCAGACAAAAATGTCTAATTTCTTTCTTTGATCATGAGAAAGTTATGAATTTTTGCATGGAACATAATAACGAAATAGGAATTTGTTTGAGTGAATAAAAAAATAGTTCGAAATGTCAACACCAGGGGCAATTTTTAAATGGATTAATTGCATTTAGCATATTTTTGATAAATTTAATTACAACAAAACATGCTTAACATGACGGCTATCATTTTCTGCTACAGTCTGGAATCTTAAGATAGCATGTTCCACAGATGACCGTAGTGTGTTCTGGGAAATAGTAAGAAAATGCTGTTAGATGTTGCTTTTTTAATCAGGTAAGGTTTGGGGACTATCACGACTTATCAGATGTTTTAAATGTCCCAAAAGCCAAAATTCACATGTGTTTAGGACTGGAGACCATGGAAACCACAGACCACGAAAGTGACGACTGGTGGCACGTTCTTGTGTAAAAAGATTATAGAGAACGTCCTTTACACAACGGCTCATTGGAGGATATCCATCTTGCATAAAAATTTTGCTAGAAAGGCATTGACATGCTTTCTGTGGTCAACTGTGAAAAATGCTATCTTACAACTCCATATGAAAGCGGAAAATGATGGCTATCATGTTAAAAATGTTTTGTTGCAGTTATATTTGTCAAAAAAAAATACTGAAAGCGTAATCCATTTTAAAAAACATCCCCCTAGGCAGAATTTTGAACTATTTTTTATTCGTTAAAACAAATTATCTTTCCTTTATTAGGTTCCATACAAAATTTCATAATTTTCTGAATTTGCCTGTAGAGACCTTTAAATTATGGTCATTTAATTTTGGGTCCCCTGTATTAAAGATTAAATTAGAGAGAGAGAGAATTGTAAGCTTATAAAAAGTATTTCACTACTTATATTAATAAGAGAAATACATCAATGCTTAAAGAATAAATTTAGATCATTTGAAAGAGTACAAATTCGAAATGAAAGTTAGAAATAATATTTTAAATGAAGTATTTCATCTATATAAGCGAAAAATGCTACATAGATTAAAATAAACAAAATGAAGTAACATAGTTCTATTCTATCTGCTTTTTCAATTTTATAATTATAGAGGGATATAATATTAGGAAATTTAATCCAATTCTTATCACGGCAGCGAACCACAGAGCGGTAGTTAGCTTTGTGTTACTTAATCTTTTAAAAAGCAAATTTTGAATTACCTGAAATACTGCATTTAAATTGGACAAATATTGAAAAGAGGAATAAAAAATACAATATACATGCATTTAAAAATATGCCAAATGTAATGCGTTTCTAAAAAGCGGAGAAGATTCCAATATATACTTTTAATTATAGAAATTAGATGTTCATAGACTAGTCGTCATAAACATCTAATTTCTACTATTTCAAAACTTCTTGTTTCCCTAAAGTTTGTTTCGTCACAGATTTTCTCAAAACAAGGAGAAACAACATTTACAGATATCAGGAGGTAATGATTTAAAATACAAGGTGGTAAAAATCCAAGTGCCTGTTTTGAAATGGTCATAAAAGGAAAACTGCTAGACCAAATTCTATCAAATATTATAATAGTTCTTAAAAAGTCATGGCAATTTCTTTGCCTCCAAATAATGGTCAAAAACTCACCGCCTAGGGGTAACTGACGTCGTAAATGACGTAGTGTTAAAAAAATAGGACATGAAGACATCGGTTTTAAATACACTTAATCGATTCTCAAACGTGTTGCAATGCATGTTCAGTGTGGCGTCCAACACTTTTCTGAAAGCAAGTTAAACCGCATTTCTACATTCTCAACACTAGCTCTTAGCATATCAGGAGGAATGTTACTCACATGCCAATGTATCATCTTTCAGTTCTAAATTGTTTAGATTACAATAAACAGTGCTTTTGAGAAAGTGCTTTTGAGCTTTGTAATACGTCTTCAGAAACGAGTTAACACTTTTTAAAACTGGAGTTTTCATATTATATATTGCTTGAAAATATTGATACAACTCCATTTAACCCCTGGTGGGGAGTTTTTAAATCTCTCTCTCTCTCTCTTTTTGGTGGAAAAGTAATTTCTATGACATTCTTTAAACTCTTTCTAAGTTTGATAAAATTTGATGCAGTAGTTTTCTTTTAATAACCATTTAAAAGTAGAGCTTAATTTTAACCAAACTGTATATTTAAGATTTTGACTTTCGGTGTGATTTTTATTTATTAATTTTTTTAAAATAAGTAACAAAATTTTGAAATTTAAGCAATATAATATTTTAATTAAATATTTTTTGGAGAAAATAACCCATACAGAATATAATCCATTATTACATTTCTAATGTAACACATTTCAATAACCTTTATCGATTTTGCTTTTAAATTGAGACACTACATTTCGAATAGAGGGGAAGAAAAAACTAAATTGATTTTTCCCTTCATGTTTTCTCCTTTAGTTTAAACTTCTAAAACTATTTAAAGAAACAAAATTTAAGAGTTTTTAAGGTTATAGCTAAAGGAATTATAAAAATTAAAGAGTAGATATGAATTTCTGATAATAATTTGATTTTTTTTGTTTAGTAGAAATTTGCTTAATTTAATTTATTCAATATGAAGTCTAATTTTCCTTATATACTTGAGCTTTATATACTTATTCAGAATTCAGTCAGAAATATATATTTAGCCCATTTCTATGATTACTTATTTATAATTCGTTAGAATGGCGAACCTATAATCATATACATGTGGGTTTTAAAAAAAACTATTTAAAACAAGGTGGTTAATCAAGGCAAGGTTAAAACAAGACTTTTATTTTAAACAAGGGGGATTTAGATTTATCATTTTCTCTTAAGAAAATAACCATAGAATGATTCTCAATCCGACAAATATGTAATGTAATTTTCCTTTTTCTATATACTACAGCTTTAGAAGCGCAATTCATCAATACATATTTAATACAACTATAAACGCACACAAACATACACCTTATATATACCTGAACACACCTGAACCGAGGACTCAAAAACAGATGAAGGTTACAAAGAGAGTGAAAAGGAAAGAAATCATTAATGTCGAATTTGGACAGGAATTCGCACACGTATTGACAAGAGAAACGCAGGGATTCAGAAGAATCTATTTACAACGCTAATCTCTATTACTTCGCACGTGAATTAATGACGCAGTTTTTTACAACGCTTCACTTGATTTATTAAATAGAAAAAGTGGAATGGGATCAGGAAATAAGAGAAAATATTAGAATGAATTTACGATGGGCTAAATTAAAACAAAGCTTTTGAAAATAATTACAATTAAAAATACAAGTTCAATCAATTGAAAATAATTGTTTAAAATATCATAACATATAGATAGATAGATAGATAGATAGATAGATAGATAGATAGATAGATA
>JAOUZG010019110.1:205526-217861 GCA_026289955.1 Argiope argentata | reverse complement strand
TATATATATATATATATATATAAAATTTTAAATTTATTAAAATGCCTTTTATTCATTCATTCAAGCTCAAATAATTTTTTAAACTTCGTAGGGCTGATACTCTTGATGTTCATACAGTTTTTTTTTCAAATCTTAATTCATTAATTAAATTAAATTAAACTACTAAAACTCTTTTTCGAGTTTCAGTAGTTTGTGATGAAAATTTCATTCAGTAGGTAGTATCTCAGTCGGTAAAATGCGAGGATTTCAGTATTTTTAACGTGAAGATGAAGAATGCGAATTCAATTCTTGCGAAAATTAATAATATATTGATATTTAAATTAATTGTAATTATTTAATAAAAAGTAACTAAAATAAAAAAATTTCTTTATCGATCTAAGTAGACTGATTATTTGGCTGATGTTACTAATTTTATTTAAAATCTTTTGCCTGAAAATGATGAATGCAAGATGGCTTATCCCAATATCAAGTACATATAACACTTCATGAAACATTGTGTCTCCATAGGTTTTCATTATTCCGAAATTGACACAAAAACAGGCCTTTTATATAATAAAAAAATTAAATTACAGTAGGTTGTTCGGATAAATATAAATGTTAAATCGAAAATTAAATAATTAATACGAATAGATTGTCTGTTAATCTTGAACAGTGTTTACATTTGCAATATCTTTCCTTTACACTTTCTTAAGCCTTGTTCCAACGACTGTCGAATCTTCAGAAGAGCCACGCGTTCCCCCGTTTTACCCCTCTTGTGGTTTCTTGGGGTCCTTTGATGCCTGTGGACGCGATCCGAAGTTTTCCGCAAATTGTCGGTAAAGTGACCAGGCATCAAAGTACCCCAAGAAACCACAAGAGGGGTAAAATTGGGAACGCGTGGCCCACCTGAAGATTCGACAGTCGTTGGAACTTGGCTTTAGACAATCTTGTCTCTAACACTTTTAGGTATATTCCTACGTAAAAACTATCGATTGCAATCGTTCTCATGAAAAGATTTCTGCAGTTCTTCAACGATAACACTTTGCTAATGTTATCCTGCTAATAGGATAACTAAAGTTATTTTGTTTGAATTTTAAATGCTCAATTTGAATTTTTAGCTCAAAAAGTGTAGAAAGGGGGAGAGGTGAAATTTTCATTTCGCTATAATTTTCTTAATGTTGAAGATAGAAAAATAAATCAAATCAGCCAAATTAGCACCTTATTAAGACAAACAAATTTTGTGTTTTAAGTTTATCGATGACTACTATGCCTCAGATGTTAAGAGCTGAAAATTGATTCTCAAACCTTAAAATTGACTGTTTCTAACATTAAGGCGACCAAGGACCTTTAAAATGACTTCTGCAATTTTCACTTTAACAATTTGAAATTTTACAGGAATTAAGAGTAACACTATAGGAGATGACACACAAAAATTTAAAGCATTATATTAATTTATTTATGACATAGGAGGGTTAATATAATATAGTATTAGCGATAAATAACGTTAAGAAAAAAAGTATTAGGCCCTCTAAATTTGTTTAAAATCACCCCAATTTTTATTATTATTTACTCTAATCTTTTTGGAACAAAAGTTTGGATTAATCTTTAAGTTTGAGTATGAAAAATCAAAATTATCCAATGTAATAACTCAAAACTACTTAAACCTTTTTTTAAAAATCAGTAGTTTTGAGTTATTACATTATTTAATTTTGATTTTTCGTACTCAAACTTCAAGATTCATCCTAACTTTTGATTCAAAAGGAATAGAGTAAATAATAATAAAAATTGGAGCGTTTTTGAACAAATTTGGGGAGCCAGGAACATTTTTCAAAGTTATTTATCGTTAATATTATATTATATTAACCCCCCCTAACTCATAAATAAATTAACATAATGCTTTAAACTTTTGTGTGTCATCTCCTATAGTGCTACCCTTAATGCCTGTAAAATTTCAAATTGCTAAGGTTGAAATTGCAAAAAGTCATTTTAAAGGTCTCTGGTTGCCTTAACAATTTATATTGACAAATAGTAACTTATATGTAAAGAAATCTGCCTTTGCCTTCTAAGTTTCTGATAACACTTTTTTTTCAATCAGTATTAAAGTAAATTTAGAATACCATAAAAATATTTGGTTCAATCGAACTATTCATTCTTATAGACAACCTACGAACGTGCCTTAAACATTTGGTTAGTAAAGTTAGTACCGGTTTATTTTTTGAAATATACTCAGAAAAGGCTGAAGAGTTCAATCTTTAGAGCAAACACGAGAGCAGGAATCTTTTTATGGCTTTGAAGCAATACACTTGACGAATAAAATACGCCATCTTGTATTTATAAAAACGTCTCAAACTTCGGAGGAAAAACTAAAAAAGTAGAAAAACATCAGATTATGTTACTGGAAACATTTGCATTCGTTGCTCGAAAATCATTCTTTTAAATATTTCTTTTCCAAAAGAAGGGGGTTTTTTTATTACATAGATATTGTAAGACAAAAGGAAATAGAATATATCTTGGGATAAGAACGCGATCTAAAACCCAAAACACTAGCCTTGTTTTTATAGCTAGTTTTGCTCATTGAATTCAGAAAGAGGCTTCAAACCCCAATTCTCGATGGCCCAGATGTTCTTTTATATCCCAAACTTATATACACATGTTTTTACTAAAAAGAAAAAAAAAGAAAAAAAATTCAGCAAACTAGTTAATTCTTAGCCATGCATCACATTCATAGAATTTCCTTCTTTTAGGGTCTATGTTGTTTTTCAAGTTAAGGCATGGGAATATGTTTAGGATATATTGTTTGAAAAACGTTAAAATACTCTTATTTTCGAATTTTTTGAGTACATTTTTTTTGTGTAAACCTACTTATCAACCAGTGGAAGGATCTCCTTAAAACTTTCTCGTTTACTCTCCAATAAAATTGTCGTACCAGATAATGCCTTATATGGCATTGGTTACGAAATATTAACTTTTGGCATGAATTTAGCCCCAATAATGACACGATAGAAGTACTGAATCTATCGTGTCATCATTGGCGAGTTATTTGGCGATCAATCCTTGGCATGCAAAAATCGAACTCATGTTTCAAGCACGTTTGTCTCGACGTGCAAAAATCGACAAAAAATTGCAGTTGTAGTCACATATTTCCATACCAAATTTGATAGATTTAGGGCACTGTTGCATTATTTATTTTTGAAAGTACAGATCAACAGATAGTGGTTGCATTTGGCTCACACTTTGATTGGTGTCTATAGATTTTAAATCTGTTTACAGCATTTTATGTATTGTATTCTCGTCGTTTTATAACTATGGTATTAACATGTATTGGAATAACCGGACAGATAGGCTTCCTTTGCGCAGATTTTACTCAAAGTTTAATAGAAATATGCAAATTTGGTATTATCATATTATTAAATTTCAACAGTTTAGCTCAAATCGTTTTTGAGTTATCTTTGCCATAGACAGACAGACGGACTTTTTCTAAAACTATTCTTTTTCCTGACTTAGAGACGTTAAATGCGTTAACGTTTCATAACTTAGAAACGTTAAAATTCTTCAAAATCTCAAGTTCAAAATTTTTGAAAATTAGTATACTTTTTCAATACCTCATGCACAAGAAAGTAAAAATATATCAATATTTGTTGTTCTCGCGTTCCACTTTACAATTGAATGAGGGGTGCAGTAGCTTCTGAGGGCATGGACCCCATAGCACCTAAGGGCGGAAATCTAACTTCTAACTCACACACGTCACAAACTCTTTTTACGGGGTGGACTTCATTCATGCATTTATCCACATATCGTAATTTAGATATGAAAGAGAAAATGATCACCTCTGACCCAGTACTCCCAGGGGTATTTCTGTTGACATGGAGAAATATAAAACGGCGACAGTTTTAACGTGCACCAGCCACCACACACATGGAGAGTCTTCGGTAGATCCATTTTCCGTAGATGGTTATCTTCCACAATTTGATTCATATCTGCAATTTAAAAATCACAGTAATTGTTATTATATTTTTCTTTGTTCTTTTTAGAAACTGGAGGTTAAATAGCTCCAAATGATTACGTAACGAATACACAGTGATATAAAACAATCAGATTTTTTCATTATCAGATTATCAGATTGAAATTCTTTTTTATTGACAACAACATATTCTTATGATTCATATTTTACATAGTAAACATTAATTGTAAGTACTATTATCCTTTTATTTATTTTTTTCAGCATCACAGTTCCGAATACATATCTGAATCCAGTGGCGTCTTTACAACACCTTCCCTCCCAGCAATATACCTCCTTAAATTTCTGTATCATTTGCACTGGCTGAATGCGATTGTTAGTTGAATGATTTTCTTCGTCTCTTTCTAATTAGACGAGCCATCAATGAAATCTTTCACTCCTCTTTATTCCAAGAATTCAAGCAAGATAAAGACAATCATACTCTCTGTAGAGTATTATCATCAACAATCTGAGATATATCTGAAATTTAAATACAATAATAAAGGTTATTACTTTTTTCATTTTATTCATTTTATAAAGTGGCTGTTAAATAATTTCAAAAATAAATGCCGCTAATACAGGGTGATCTAAAACGTTCAGATTCATCAGAATCTTAAATTTAATTTTTTAAACAATAACATATCTTTTTCTATATATACTTCAAATACGACATAGTAAATATAATTATGAATTTTACTATCATCTAAGACATTCTCCCCATGTCTCTGAATGCGTATTTACCTCTAGTGTCGTTTTTTTTACAAGCACCCCTACCACTCCTTCCATTTCTAAAGCATCCCCGGCCGGCTGAAAGCGAGAGTCAGTTGAATCGTTCTTCTTCCCATTCTAATGAGACGAGCCGTCTTTCAAATCTTGCTCTCGTCTTTATACCGAGAGTCCAATCAAGAGAGAGAGTGCGAATAAAAGTCTCATTCATAGAAAAGAGAGTGAAAGCGGGAGTACATGGAAAGGATTTCGGAAGGATTATCGATTTTTCCCGCAGCGATTTTAATTACTCGGTCCTCTTCTTCCATGGAAGAGTGGGTTCTGGGGGGATTTTTATTGCGAAATGATGTTTCGCATTTAGGCTGCTTAAAACGAAAGAGAGATAAAGCTGAGACTCAAATATCTGAAGTTTTAAAAGGATTATATTATGGCATTCGAGTTTTAGAGAAATTGTCATGGGCTTTCAAAATAATTCTCGGAATTGGGAATTCGTAAATTGCTGGGATTGAGTTCTTTATCATTTAGTTAAACGATGGCGAGTTATGACGTGAATATCTTTGTTTACGATAAATATATGTAAGTTTCCTATCAAACCAGGTTTTTTATGGGCCATTAAATTATTAATAATATCAAATGTCCGGAAATTTTAAAATTTGGTAATTTCAACAATACATTAAATTTTTGTCAATTTATCATTTAAATATATATTGGCATGTTAAATTGTAAAATCCAACTATTTTAGCTTTGCAATATATATTTCTTATAATTGCTATTATTAAAATATTTGCTACTTTAAGAGAATAATATCCTAAATATAATTTTAATTTAGTTTTAAAATTATTCAATTAATTTAATTTATTTTAAATTGAAAGTCTTATATGATAGCTTATATTTTGATAAAAAAAAATTCTGAGTATTTCTTAGTTTGCAGAACTCGACATTTAAAAAATAAAAAAACTAACATTTTAAAACTTTGTGTAAATACATTATGAACTTTTAACAGCGGATCATAGTCTCATTTAAGAATTTGCGACATTCCCTGAAAAAAACTTTTCTTTAAAAATTCCATCTAAAAGCGAAATGAAAACCACCATGTCGTAAAGAATTTTATTTAAATTTGCAAAATGTCTTTGCATTTATCATTTTAAAAAATATTATTAAATGTTTTTTTTATTTTTTTTTATTTTTGGATCCATAAAAAAATATTCTTGCAAAAAACACTATTAATAATCCTGATACAATAAAAATTACATTTTAGAATAATCATTTGTGAAATTTTATCACTCTTTAAAATAATTTACTCTTAATTATTAATCTCTTAAAAATTTCAAATTTTAAAGATAATTAATTCCCTGTAAAATATCTTTTTACAAATTTATACCAACTTAAAAAATTTCCAAAAATCATATTGTTGTTGTTATCGTGTTCCAGTTTACAACGTAAGAAGGGGTGTAGTAACTTCTGAGAGTATGGACCCCTGAGCATACTGGGGGTATATATGATTTCTAGCTTACAAACATCTCAAACCCTTTTTACGGGATCATCCACAGATCGCAATTTAGATCTGAAATAGAGAACGATCACCTCTGACCCAGTACTCCAATTGAAATTACTCTCGATATGGAGGACTTTGTGTCCTAATATTAATTTTATATAGCGTTTGATTAAATGGCCTTTACACTATTGCAACTCTTTTCTTCCATTCTTATGCATTTTCTAACTTTAATTGATGCCTAACCGGCCCTTTGAATACAGCAGATTACCAAATCCAATAACTCTGACGCACTCGAAGACATAGGGAAAAGTTTGAGATTTATAACCTTTTCCGTAGGCGGTACGTACCGTCAGCAGTAAGAGGTAGTCATCCAATACAATGTTTGCACCACCAGAGCAGTAAAAATTAATCATCATATCTGATGTGCTCTCTTAAAATTATGTCCGATAAAACAGATGTATTTCGCTGGTAAAAATCTATTCCATCATTTATCGCAGATTATTTGTATTCATCAAGACTTATATCGATAATTTTTGACAATATTGCTTATGAATCAATTAAGGCATTTCAGCGTGAATTTTGAAAGAAATTCAAAATATCAGAAGGAATCTGTTTCCTTCCTAAACGATTCTAAATTAGTTAATCTTATCCTAAGGAGAGGCATTGATGATAACAAAACCGCCAGGAGATCCACAAGAAGTCTGAAATCCTGAAAATGGGGAAAAGGTTTGATAACATTGTGTAGAAATCCCCTTCGATACACTCAGAAAACATGTATATAATATAACAGAAACGGCGAAAATGGACTGCCCTTAACAGAACGCAATGATCAATGTTTAATCAAATATATATGCATACTGAAATATTAAAATTATTGAATTATACTGATTTAGTGGTTGTTGATTGAGTGAGATAATGTTTATAGTCATATAGATTCTGCGTGAAATTAATAATGTCTGGTTCAACTGTGGTAGCTGTTTCTTATCGTATTTGCAATGGACAAGCTCAGCGATTTAAGCCTAATCAGCGTCTCTTGTTTGTAGAAGCGCCAACTAGGGCCAAGAGTACGACTTTTGCTACTCACTCATCATTCCTTTTTACATGGGGGCACATTCACATACCTCAAAGATAGAACAGAGAAGAACAGCCATGCCTGAATAAGGACTCGAACAAGAGACGCTTAGATAACGGAGAAAACGTGTTACCCATACGCCTGGATGCCGGGTCGCGTGTCGTTAATGTCGGCTATGATTAGGTATGCCTTTTTACATGGGGGCACATTCACATATATCACAAACAGAACACAGAAGAATAACCATGCCCTAACAGGGACTCGAACCTGTGACGTTTAGATAACGGGGAAAACGCATTACCTCAGCACCAGGACGCCGGGTTGTCTGTCCTAAATGTCAGCTATGATTAGTTAGTAGTAAACTAAGCCCGTGGCGTATTCAGAATATACTGTCATGCATCCAAGAAATAAAATTCTCGATATTTTCTGACATCCTTTTTCCTCTTTTACTCTTAACCCTAGGGGCCCCTCGAAATGAGGATGAGAGGCTTTTTGGCATGATGATTGGATCTCGCTACCATGGATGGTACACTAATAGGTGAGAGTAGGTTCCTTTCATAGATAATATGACATACTTCCTACTGGAAGGATTGTACCATGGCCGGGGATGGCCCTTGGGACTCAACCTCAGTTCTCGCCTGTGTTGCTGTTTTGACGGTCCGGTCATTCAGTTTTATGGTGCCGGGATAGTCTGGTTGATAGAGTGTTGAACTCGTACTTCTTAGGTTACGAGTTCGAAGCTCACTGGCCAAAAGATTCCCCGAGTGTGTGGCGACTGGCGTTCTTAAATCTGTTCATGGTCGCAAAGTCCTCCATATCGGGAGTAATACCACTGGGGGTACTGGGTCATAGGTGATCGTTCTCTGTTCCAGATTCTAAATTACGATCTAAGATGAATGAATGAATATGCATGAGTGAAGTTCGCCCCCTAAAAAAGGGTTGTGACATGTGTGTAGCTAAGTCGTACTCTTGGCCCTAGATGGCACTACTTGTAAAACAAAGAGACGCATTTCTTAGGCTTAAAATCTGCTGATCGCATCAACGGAGGCTTGTCCACGGCAAGTGCCATTAGTCACAACACAACAACAGTTTTATGGTTCATACCGTGTGCCTATGGGCGGGTTGGAAAGTCTGATATGTGTTGCCCTTTTACTTTCAGCTTTAAAGCCTCTTCACATTCATTTGAATGCAGTTTGAGAGTCTTTATTCAGTTATGTTTTAAATGTGGTTAATAAATTTATCGTGCTTTAACATGACTTGTGATTTGAGTTCAAAGGAGTCTTCATCGTCAAACACCATAATATGCGGATTCTGATTACCCCATGAGAGCCCGAATGTGGTATGAATACGTCACCTTCTAAAATAAATCACAAAACCAGCAGTTATGGCAAGTAAACATTTTCGGAACTGCATTCATGATTCAATGTGCATTAGAATCACAAATGGCTTCCACTACGCGTTCTACAAGATGAAAAAATTGTTCAAAACTGGCCGAATTGCAAACAATAAGATGACTTACTTCATTTCAGGGTTAAATATATCTTTGATGCTATGCTATTGCTATAAGAATACATTTTAATATTTTAATTGTATTTTTAATTAAAAAATAATTAAACTTAAAAAAAATTCTACCATTTCTTCGAATCATATTATTGACCAAAATCCGATTTTACGCCATATTAAAAATGTAACATATTTCAATACTCTCTCGATACAATAGTTATTCAGTATTCTCTTTCTTTCAGTAAAGAAATTATTCACTATTCTTAATAAAGCTTTCAAAGAAATTTCGTGTTAATTGTGTGACAGTAATTTTTCATTGCTTTAATTATTTTATTCATAATAACCTGCCTTGCTGGCTATTAAAAATATATTGTGTGTGTGTGGCCAAATCGAATAAATCTATTTTAAAAAGTGAAGGATTCAATTCTCAAACATTTTCATACCTCTATATTTCAATTTCTACTTAAGTCAACAAAGAATTTTTTTTTATTATTTTAGTTACTTTTTATTAAATAATTGTATTTAATATAAATAATTTATTAAAAAATTATTGATTTTTCTTAAGAATTGAACTCGTATTCTTCCTCCCCCCCAAAAAAAAATACTACGATCCTTGCATTTAATCGATTGAGCTACCACCTATTGATTTTAATATTCATTTCTAACTGCTAAAACTCTATTTAGAGTTTTTAATGCATTAAAAATTAATATAATTTAATAAATTAATGAATATTTGAAAAATCTGTATTAACATCAAGTGTCATCCACTACAAGCATAAACAAATGTATTTTAACTTGAGAGGCTGAATAAAAAGTATTTTATTCATGATTGAAAATTTGAACAAGATATATAAACATATATAGGCAGTTTGTGAACTAATAATAGGAATTTAATAAAGAATTCTTAAATTCTTTAAGGAATAATGTGTCCAAAATAAAAAAGGAAAGCAAAATGTTTAAAACATATAAGTTAAAAAATTTAAAATCACTTACTTTTAGTATTGTACTAAAAAAATAGAAACTGTTAACAAAAATATGGACGTCAAAAAATCACTCTAGATGAAGAACTTTTTACAAGCGTTTGCTGTTAACGTTGTGTTATTGAGCTCGCTGTGATTTACTGTTTGCTGTGCTATACGATAGCTGTTTTGCAGACTGTGTTTATTGTGCGTAAGACTTGCATTTACGCTGTAAGTGACTGTTGACTGCTGGATTGTGTTTATCTGAAGTTTTGCTTTCTCCAGTAATCCTGTAAATAGCTGTAAATAAATTTGTTTCTGCTGTCCTCAAGTAAAGTCCATTCAATCCGAACCCGCTACGCTAAAAACGTAACAATATTTTTTAATAAATTCAGCAATGATGAGTGACATAGAAAAGATAATTCTTAATCATTTTGAAAAAATTAAAGTAAATTATAAATTTAAATTAAATCTCATCTTCTTTGAATCAGATTTTACTATTTTCTTTTATCTCCAGGATTTTTGAAAAACTATAATTGAAAGCAGCAGTCAAATTAATCTAATTATATATTATTTTTTTAAAATATTATAGTTTGAAGAATATTCAGATTTATAAAACATTCTACTGATTAATTCAAAACTTTTAAAGATTTGTTCGCATTTGCCAAGTGACATATTCGAAATCAATGACGTACATCTTCAACCTTTTAAATTTTATCGATCTTCCAAAAATTTAATATCTTCTTTCGATTAAATTTAAAAGCTACGATTTTAGAGATGTTGCCAACCGATTCAGAGTAAATTTACTCATCCGATAAGTTCCGAAGTTTCGAAGTCGCCTGGGAAGGCAGGTGAAAAGAAGGACTTCTGCTTGAATATTTTAATATTTTTGCAAGTTCCGAGCGATATTGAATTTTTTTTCTTCTTCTTCAAAGATGTTATTTTCTATTGGGCAATTCGAAATTGCTTTTTCTAGCAAACTATTTCTTTTTTTGATTTCTTGAAAAAAAATGTCATTGAAATACCCGAAGATGGATTGCTTTTAATAAATGCGACAACTTTGCAAAAAAAATCTTAAAGATTTTGATTTAGTAAAAAGAATCTTAGACTTGGTAAAACAATAATGATGTAACAAATTCCCCATATATATTGTTATTTTTTCGTCAACGATCGAAATAGAAAGGGAAAGTACTGTATTCGTTAAAAAGTATGTTATTGGGATTTTTTGGAATCTATACGAAGTTAACGTATCTCTGCCATGAAACTGTTTTTCATTTTATCGTATACATAATATAGACAAAGTATCATAATCCTCAAAAAGATGTAACTCCAGATTTTGGTAAATAATCACGTTTTAGACAAACTTGTTCGAAAAACACATTTTTTGTATATTATTCATCCATATGTTTTTGACAAACATAACTCAAAAACGTTTTGTGTTTTTGAGTTATATTCAACGCTTAATGGGATGTGCACAAAAATCTACATTTTATTCCTTTTATTATTTTATAGTATAAAGAAAGAATCGTAATCGTCAAAAAAAATTGAACTCATGATTTCGAGGAATCTACACGTTTTAGAACATTCTGAGTTAGAAACACATTTTTTTTTTTGATAATTTCCATCCGTATGCTTATAGCAACATAAAAGCGTTTTGTGTTTTTGAGATGTTCAACTCTCAACGGGAAGTGCTCCAAAATCTGCATTAAATTCTCTTTATTATTTTATCTTATAAATAGTCGTTTATTATTTTATACTATAAAGAAAGGATAGTAATCGTCAAAAAAATTTAACTCGAGATTTTGAGGAACTTTTTAAAACCTTTCTGAGTTAGAAAAACACTTTTTTTGATAATTTACATCCATATGCCTGTAACAACATAAAAACACTTTTTGTTTTCGAGTTATGTTCAACGCTCAATGGGATGTGCTCAAAAAAGTGCATTTTCATTCCCTTTATTAATTTACAGTATAAGTAGTATAAAGAAAGAATAGTAACCATTAAAAAATTTGAACTCGAGATTTTAATGAATCTACACGTTTTAGACCATTCTGAGTTATAATAAAAACATTTTTCGAATAATTTCCATTCGAATGTCTGTAGCAAACATAACTCAAAGAGGTTTTGTGTTTTTGAGTTATATTCAACACTCAATGGGATGTGCTCAAAAATGTACATTTTATTCCCTTTATTATTTTATAGTATAAAAGAAGAATAGTATCGTCAAAAATTTGAACTTGAGATTTCGATTAATTTACACTTTTAGAACATTCTGAGTTAAAAAAATACTTTTTTTGATAATTTCCATTCATATGAATGTAACAACATAAAAGCGTTTTGTGTTTTTGAGTTATGCTCAACGCTCACTAGGTTGTGCTCAAAAATGTGCATTTTATTCCTTTTATTATTTTATAGTATAAAGAAAGAATCGAATCGTCAAAAAAAATTGAACTCGAGCTTTTGATGAATCTACACGCTTTAGAAAATTCTGAGCTATAAAAACACATTTTTCGATCATTTCCATCCGTATGCCTGTAACAACATAAAAACATTTTGAGTTTTTGAGTTATGCTCAACGCTCACTAGGGTGTGCTCAAAAATGTC
>JAOUZG010019110.1:185244-198959 GCA_026289955.1 Argiope argentata | reverse complement strand
AAAACAAACTGGTACACAGTAGATTTGCACCCTATCACAAATGCAAAATGGTGCTCCATCAAACTTATACTATCACAAAGAAGCTGCACGCAGAGGATTTCTAAGCTGTCCAAAATCCAAACTGGTACCCTGTCAAATGTAGACTATCAGTGTCAAGCTGGTACACGACAGATTTATAAACAATCATAAATGCAGATTGCAATCCCAACAAATGTATAATGGTACACTATCTGCAAATTGAGTAAAGTGGCAAGTGTAATCCGACGCGTGTGAAAAAAAATTTCGAAATTATCTATAAGGTGGATCAAGAGTCATCAAAATTTCTCCATAGTTATTTCTTGCATCATAAAGGCTCATTTATACGGGTTTTATGTTAATTTTTTTAAAAAATATTGTTACAAGCGGGCGAGCGGAACGAAAACGCGCCAAAGATGGTGACGTTTGGCGAGGAGTCTCACGTCATCTTGATTGGTTTGGCTAAAGGAATAGTCTAGTAGCCGCTGGATTGCGCGCGTTATTTTGAGAAGTTTCACGAGTTTCGGGGCACGCGCTTCTTCGGCTATATAAGGACGAGTAGCCGGAGTGAGTCAGTTAGTTACGAAGCCATCCTAAACATCCCCAAATACACGGCGAACCTTAAAATCAGAAGACCCAGAAATATCTTACTTTAACTTTACTTCATTACCAAATTATTCTAACTTAATTTTTTTTCTTCTCATATCTAAAACTTAACTTCATGATGATAATGCTCCCTCCTTCAGTTCTAAGTCTAAAGTTCCCACAAGGTGCATAACTCCACGCTCACCACCCCTAAATGGCCAATCAAAAACCGTCCTGACTCTCGCCACCTCACTCACCCCTACTCTCCAATAGCTACTATAAAAGTTCCTCCAGCATTTTTCCAGTCCACTTTGAAGATGAGCACGGCAGTAAATGATCGCAACGATGAAGAACTACAGCCATGACCGGGGATAAGCCCCTGCCGGAGCTAGGTGCCCCAAGAAATCAACTACCGTAAGTGAGTGAGTTAGTTAGTTGGAAGTTTTCTCTCGGAAGAAAAGCGTCTCGCTGAACTAGAGGATTTGTGAGCTGTGCTTACGTTTGCTGTAAACGTTGTATTATTGAGCTCGCTGCGATTTACTGTTACTGTGCTATACGATATACGTTTTGCAGTCTGTTTTTATTGTGCGCAAGATTTGCATTTACGCTGTAAGTGACTGTTGACTGCTGGATTATGTTTATCTGAAATTTTTATTTTATCAATTATCCTGTAAATACCTGTAAATAAATTTGTTTGTGCTGTCCTCAAGTAAAGCCCATTCAATCCAAACTTGCTACGCTAAAAACGTAACAATATATATCAATTAAAATTACATTAATTTACTTCCGTTAATATAATTTAATATTAATTATAATATAATTTTAATATAATTAATATTAATTATATTAAAATTAAATCAATTTACTTCCGTTATAGCTTTGGAGCATATTGCCTCAAAAAGGCAATTTCGTATCATTTTAAAATTGAAAAATTTAACTGCTCAATTTTATTTCTCGATACATTTTTTTTGTTTTATAAAAAAAATTTCAAATTATTTTTCAGAATATTTTACAAATATAATTTTTATAGTTTTAGTTAATATTTTAGCCCACCCTCTTTAAGAAGATATTAAAATGTATTATTACTCAATAAGTTATCACTTCCTACATTTAAGTATACATTTTAAAGATAAATTAATTTTGACAAAATTGAATATATAAAGCAAAATTAGACTGCTTTGTTTTGGTTAAAGATTCAAGTCTATCATTATTTTTTGTTCAAATAATTAATTCATAAATTATTCTTAATTACGCGTATATTAGCATTTCAATGAAAATGAACATCTATACATTATCATAGCGAGCCCCGTTTCTTAATGTCACTCCTGGCATCTTAATTCCGAAACTTTCAAAGTGTACACCTTTCTGACCTTTACATCTTGGCAAAATGCCCTGAACTTAATATCGGGCATTGATGAAAATGCTTTTTAGCCGCCGGCAGATACGAACTCGAAAAAGAATTAATTTCACGGCGTTTTGAGCCTTCAGAAAATTACAGGGCATTTTATTTGTTAAGAATAAATTATATTCGCCTTGCATGAGATGATGACAGCTAGTTAGCATTACAAGATATTTATTCTTAACTATTATATAGGTCTTCAAAGTTAAACAAAGTTTTTTAATGCCACTTTTATGAACTGAAAACTTAATTGATACAAGTTTATTTTTGTTAACGCCATAGTGTTTACAGTCTCGAAACAACTGAACGATATTTCTTCGTACTTTAAAGAGAGAAATTATTGCATTCATTTAAAAATTTGAACCTGATATTTATCAAAACCTCACCGTTTTAGTCTTCCTTAAGTTCGAAGGTAGTTTTCAGCATTACGTATGAGTGTCTGTCCACTTATCTGTTTGTTTCTGAGAAATACAACTCAAAACCGTTTTGAACTAAATAGGTGAAATATGGTATATAGTCTTTACTTGAATTTTGTGGATATTTATCAAATTTAAAACAAATTTAATTCACCGAAAAGTCTTATAGCTTAAATAAGTAAAGTAAAGTAAATTCTTATAGCTACAAAATATAAATTTACAAATCTACGACTGATAGCTACAAAATGAAAGAGATAAATAAATAAACAAACTATTGAAATGAAATCTGCGATGCATATTTCAATGTATCATGTCAGGACATCATTTCTTGAACGGCCAAGCACCACCTGAGCGTGCAAGTTAAATTATATTTTTATTAATTTCAAATGTTGGTTGGTTGTTTAGTTCTAATGGCACTTGCCAATGGACAAGCTCGCTGCTGGACCCAGCAGCAGATTTAAGCCGAGTGAAGCGTCTCTTGTTTCAAGTAGCGCCAACTAGGGCCAAGAGTACGACTTTTGCTACACACTCATCTCATTCGCTTGCACAACCCCTTTTTACAGGGGGGGGCACATTCACACATCTCACAGATAGCACACAGAATAACAACCATGCCCGAACCAGGACTCGAACCCGGGACCTCCTGAACACGAGGCAGACGCGCTACCCCTGTGCCAGCAAGCCGGCAATTTCAAATGTCATTGAAGGAATCACTTTAGTATTGCAAACGATCATTAAAAACTTTGTCTCGCATTTATTGTTTAAAAAAAACATCGCATTTCCTGTTTATTTCATTTCATATAATCACTTGCTCAAAATGACGTTTTACGAGGTTTTATTTGCTGGTGTCATTAGCTTATTTTTTTAATCAGAGATTTTGTAAATGGAATGGCAACAGTTATTGAAGGCTGATTTTTTCAGGTGCTCGTGCAGATAATAAAATGTTTATTTTTCGCCCACGGGTTTTTGTTGACACCACAAAACTTCATTCCTAAAACAATATCATATTCCGACATGATAATAAAACTTGGAACATAGCATTTAACATCTGAAGGGCAGATGTATACCAAATTTGTAACCAATTCTGTCAAGAAATGGTTTCTTGATGGTCTGTTCTTACGCATGAGATAACAAAAGAATGGAATGCCTTAAATATATGAAATTTTATTCTCGATTTCATGGCTACGATTTTTTAATGACTAGTTTTTTTGCTCAATTTTTGTTTCAATCTATTTGGAAGAAAAGTCTAAAACACGAATTTTCCTTACCAGTAATAATAATCATACACCGGGATTAATTGTAAAAATTGCTTAGTTCATATTACAGGAAATGTATTAAACCACTAGAAACTCAGTAGAGATGCGCAGAAACTATTCCTTTCATCACAAAGGTGAATTAATTTTGCCTGATGAGCCCCTTATAGTTTAAGATGAGAAGCTTTGGGTAGGTTGGTTGATTCTCGTATACCCAGGAAGGCACAGAAATGGTCCTTACCAGTAATAATAGTCATACATCGGGATTAATTGTAAAAATTGCTTAGTTCATATTACAGGAAATGTATTAAGTCACTAGAAACTCAGTAGAGATACGCAGAAACTATTCCTTTCATCACAAAGGTGAATTAATTTTGCCTGATGAGCCCCTTATAGTTTAAGATGAGAAGCTTTGGGTAGGTTGGTTGATTCTCGTATACCCGGGAAGGCACAGAAATGGTGTGGAGTCAGATACCTCTTATCGATGACGGGACATGTTTCCGGTTATCGGTGAATGTCCTTAAGATTTAACCTCAATTTTCTATAATCCTATGGCGAGGCTCAGTCATTAAGATGTATCTTGTGGAGTAGGGAGATCGGAGTAATTAGTGTGTGATTATAACGAACCATTAAGTGTGTATGTTTATGTGTGTGTGTATATATGCTAATATTTCATATATTATCACTTAATTTACTATAATTATTAGTGCTGTAATTAACTATGATTATTATTGTTATAGGGCCAGAATAGCCTGGTTGGTAGGGCGTTGGATTCGCATCCCCTGAGCTGCAAGTTCTAATCCGCCAACCGAAGACTCTCCGTGTGTATGTGGTGACTGGCGCACGTAAAATCCGTCAGATCACAATGTCCTCCATGTAGAGAGTAATACCACTGGGGATACTGGGTCAGAGGTGATCGTTCTCTGTTCCAGATCTAAATTACGATCTGTGGATGAATGAATGAAATCCGTCCATTAAAAAGGGTTTGTGACGAAATTCTGTCCCTGGATTCTCAGGGATCCATACTCTCAGGTACTACTGCAACTCTCCTTCCGTTGTAAAGCTGAACACGAGAACAAAAACGGCAACTATTGCTATAATTTGCAATAATTATTATCATCATTACAGTAATTTATATCTTTATTCACTTACATCATAGAAAAAACCATTATTCAAAAATCAATTTGCATTAAAACATTTCAGAAGTGCTTTATTCTGAAGTTAATTGAATTCTTAATATAAAAAATATCAGACTTTGTTAAAATTCAACTTAATATTGAACCTATTGAACTTTTAAAAAAATAAGCTGTTTCTGCATCAGAATCAACAACAACAGTAAAACAATATTATTAATTACAACAACAAAATTAATAAGAATAGTGAAAATGTCTTAGTTTCACCTCGATAGCGAAATAAAGTTTAAAAAAAATTAAAAAATTAATTAAAACCTGATAAAAAAATGTATTGCCATTAAATTGGTATTGATAATATAAAAAAAATTTTAATTTCAAGGCAATGTAAAACTACTTTATTTCTTAATATCGGAAGGTTATTTTTCAAAAAACAACCAAATTTTCTTTAATATTTAATTAACTAAAAATTTCAAAAAAAAAACAATAAAAATTCCGTTTTCCTAAATATATCTGTATCAAATTTGGTACCTCTAAATCTTATGATCTGTCCAATAAAGAGGATATACGAGCATTCATTTTTATTATTAACATAGATAGACAATTTGCTAGCGGTTCAAAAGTTGTTTAAAAAAAATTAATACTTGAGGAAATCCATGAACCCCAATTCTTTTATATCGGCAGTATCGTCAACACAAAACGCAACTGCTCTGAAGCTTAGGCCACTTACTGCATTTCAATCAAATTTAATTTCTTATAAACGACCTTTGGCAATATCAGCGATAGTATGATGCATTTTTTTTCAACAGAACAGCGTTAAAAGAGCAGATGTGCTGACTCCGCTTTAGGCCAACCCTTCGAGGTGCGCCGGAGTTTATTCCCGACTCGTTATCGGGCGGTCCCTGATAAAATATTTGTCTCTTTATCTGATTACGGAGTCAGAACGAAGCCCTAAAGGGGCATTTCCGCTAACGAGATCAGCTCTTCATTCGCTGCATTCCTGACGAAAAGGTTAAGTAAGTCTCTTGCAGTTATTTATAGTCCGCCGACCTGAAAACGATTTTAACTTCACTGCCATTCCAAATACTGTTATATAGCAAATTAAAAATAACTTTCTTTTTGCAAATTTATATACGGCTTGTTACAGCATAGTGCATCTCTGCATCTCACTCTCTCTCCTCTGTTTCTCTCTCTCTCTCTCTCTCTCTCTCTCTCTCTCAGTGTGTGTGTGTGTGTGTGTGTGTGTGTGTGTGTGTGTGTGTGTGTGTGTGTGTGTGTTTGTCACCCGGGGGAAATTTTTGAAACAATTAACAAATTTAGCATGTTTTTGACAAATTTAATTACAACAAAACATGCTCAACATGAAGGCCATCATTTTTCACTACTTTCCACAGTGACCACAGAAAGCACGTCAATGCCTTTTGAGCACAATTTTCATACAAGATGGAACTCCTCCGCACATTAGCCGTTGTGTAAATTATGTTCTCCATAGTAATTTTACCGAAAAACGTGTCATCAGCCATCCCTTTCGTGATCTGTGGTCTCCCCGGTCTCCAGATCTAACTTCATTTGATTTTTGGCTTTACGGACATTTAAAACATCTGGTATGTCGTGATTATCCAAAAACCTTATATGATTTGAAAAGCTGCATCTTACAGCATGTTTTTACTATTTCCCAGAACACACTACGGTCAACAGTGGAATATTCTATCTTACGATTCCAGATGGAGGCGGAAAATGATGGCAGTCATATTGAACATGTTTCATTGTAATTAAATTTGTCAAAAATACGCTAACTGTATCATTCATTGAAAAAACTGCCCCTGGCGGATAAATTTTGAACTATTTTTTATTCGCTCAAACTAATTCCAATTCCTTTATTATGTCCTAAACAAAATTTCATTACTTTCTGAACAATAATTTCGCCTGTTTACAACTTTAAAGTAGAGTCGTTTAATTATGAACGCCCTGTATTTAAAATATTCCAGCATAATGTCCATCAAGTATTGGATCTTGGATAGGGTTACCATTCAATACATAATAAGGACAATTTGATTAAGATTCGATACTAGCAGTTGAGTAATCGATAAATAATATCCTCTATCGGTATTTCAAAAATAGCATAGGGTTCGCCATGTACTACATCTTCTCTAAATCCTATAAAACTCTGAAATCCGAGAGTACAGAACTTCTTGAACGAAGAAGAAAGATCCATTTACAGCGAAACCTTAATATCCTTCGTCTTTCTTGCAGTATATATCCTAGAGGAATAAAAGAACTTTCTCGTTCAAGGGATAAAAGTAAATCTGATACGATCTCTTCAGAGAAAGCGAAATTAATTTCGTCAAAAGCCAATATGAGGTATTAGAGTTCGTTCTGGAGATCTAAATGGACATGAGATAATCATGCACGTATGTTCGCTCATTTATAACATATTACAACATAGCTTTATTTTTTTAAAAAATATGGATATTCAGAGAAAATATTATCAAATAATATGACCGCCAAATCCATTATCAAATAATATGACCGCCAAATTTTCTACGTATTATGCAGTTCTTAGGACAAAGAGGAAAAAAAGAAATTAAAACAAAGATTAAAATGAAATCTGCTATGCCTATTTCAATGTATCATGTCAGAACATCATTTGTTGAACGGCCAAGCACCACGCGCTCGTGCAAGCTAAATTATATTTTTATTCATTTTAGTTTTTTCATTAAATGAGTCCCTTTAGTATTGCAAACGATCATAAAAAACTGTGTCTCGCAATTATTGTATAAAAAAATCACATTTCCTATTTATTTCATTTCATATAATCGCGTGCTTAAAAGGACATTTTTCTAGGTCTTATTTGCGGTAGTCATTAACTTTTTTTTTATCATGGCTTTTGCAAATGCAATGGCAATGCGTTATTAAAAGCTGATTTTTTTGAGATGCTCGTGCAGATAATAAAATTTCAATTTTTCACCTACGGAATTTTGTTGATGCCACAAACCTCATCCTCAAAATAACATCATATTCTGACGTGATAATAAAAAAAATCTGTGTGTCCACCTATTCCTATATGCTCTTGTAAATATCAATAATTTTTATATTTTGTTTAATATTATTTTTAATAATTTAATGCTATATATTAATTTGATGTTATACATAATAACAATGTTATATACTAATTTAAAGTTATATTTAATAATTTAATTTTATATATCAATTTAATGTTACATTTAATAATCTGTGTGTTTTGAGCTATTAATCTCTCATATATACAAACTGCCTTACTGGTATGCCTGGAATAGGTTCACAGAGACTTCAACAATACAGACTCAAAATAAATCTCATATAAAATCAAACAACAAGTTTCATCTCTATATTAGAAATGGTTTTGATTTGTAGTTTTATATGCACACATGGACGTACTGACTTCGGCTAAAGAGTTTCATTTAAGTTATTATTTGCCACCTGTAAGGGTCAACCGTACTGCCTTAAGCTTAAGAGTATTAGTTTAGTTATATCACCCAATGTTGAAGAATTAAAATTGATCACAGCTAAAGAAATACTATTTTAATTTCCACTTACAAAAAATAAACATATTGTGTTCAGATTAATTACTATGAAAAGGGGGCGTAATTTATTATTCATACCACTCCGATAGTTAAGGGTAGGAGGAATTTCGACAAATTCTTATTTTGAATAACAATTTACATGCTGATAGTTTCAAGTTTAGACAATGTTCGATTTACTCTCTCAAAAATGAAAGAGAGACGACAGATGATGAAATGCCTCGTCGTTTTAAATTCTCAAATAAAATGAAAATAGGCGAAATCAGTGCTGCCATTGAATCTGGAAATCTTGTCTTGTGTTTTTTCCGCTCTTAAGAATTTGTAGTAGTAAGAATCTTGATGGTTTTTTTTTGCAAAAATAATGGAAAATAAGTGGCCAGTTATGGCCTACTTATGTGTCATGAGTTCTCATAAAATATAAAAATTAGCAAAACGTACTATTGTTTGAGGTTAGAGATAGGTTGATTTTTATTTTCTAATTATTTAATTAATTAATTTTGATATCAAAATCCTCAACCAAACGCCATACTTCTTGCCTAATCTGTCTTTAAGTCATAGTTCTTATTAAGACAAAACGTACTTGTTGAATTTATGGAGGTTAGAAACGTAGAAAATATTCAAAGTTTTGCAAAGCAATTTTTTTACATCGATTAAAGATAATTCTTATGTATATTCTGTATAAGTACACGAAAAAGTAAACTTTTCCAATAATCTACGTTCAAAATTGGAAATGGCAAATAAAAAAGTTAATCAATTTCAACCAAGGGTTGGATTACATACGTGCATCAACACAGGGTGCTCATTAATTATTGTCGGGGTTTCCGTAGTTCATAGCTTTCGAATAAAAAATATTATGCAAAAACCGATTACCTATTCGTAAATTACAACTCAAAGAATTTTATAATGATATAAAAGTGTAAAGCTTGCACAATGTGCACTTTGTAGGCATTCAGCTGAAGGAGATTATGTATTCTTAAATTCCAACCAAAGGATTTTATTAATGATATCAAAAAGATTAATGAATTTGCACATGGTTGCCCTTCCATATCGTCGTATGGGGCATATGTAATTGCACAGCTGATTGTCTCATTGATTTTCGTAGACTGTGAGTAAACGTTTCTTGCACGCGATTAACATTTTTCTGATAAGCACTTGGTCTTCCCGCTCCCTTTCAACGTACCGGTACCAGAAGAAGGTTACCTGTAGAACGCTACCAGTTTCCTGAAACTGTGTTATCCAGCGGCTGATAGAATTATCCAAAGAAGGATTTTCATGTACGTAGTCCTGAAGTGACGTTAAGTAGTTATGACTGATTTAGTTTCGTAAAACCACAATAAACACATTGCTTTTTTTTAATGGTCGCCATTTTTATTTATGACGTCATAATTACCCAGACTGCAAATGCGCTAAGATCGCATTGTTGCCTCGTAAAATTCTTTGAGTTATAATTTACGAATACGTAATAGGTTATTGCGTAATATTTTTGATTTAGTTATGAGGTACGGAAACACCGATAATAATTAATTAACACCCCATATTTTCATACTATATGATTGTATTTAGTCCTTATACTCCCATTAATTCATTTGTCGTATACGAAGTACAAAAAAAGTATAGTAATCGTCAAACAATTAGAACTCCATATTTTAACGAATATCCTCGTTTTAGAACCCCAGCCTCTTGAGCCCGAAATACACATTTTTGGAAAATGACTGTCTGGACGAGACATAAATAACTCAAAAATAATCTCTTTGAGCTAGGTGGACAAAATTTAAATACGGTCTTTACATCAAAATTTTAGATTTCTGCCAAATTTTGAATGATACCCGCTCAGAGGAAGTCTGTCTGTCCGGCACTTCGAATTTAGTTTGACAATAAAACTAGAATATCTCACTAAATAAGATTCAATACACCGCATTAACATCAATAGTCCAGACGTCTATCAAATTGTGAGCTATATCCAACAAAGGATTGACCGTCTGTCATTCTGTACTTTTAGAAACATGTAAGCTGGCATCCTGGCACGGAGGTAGCGCGTCTTCCTCGTGATCTGCGTGTCCCGGATTCGAGTCCCGGTCTGGGCATGTTTCTTCTTCTGTGTTATATCAATGAGGTGTGTGAATGTTCCACCTGTAAAAAGGGGCTGTGCAAGCAAATGTGGTGAGTTGGTAGCTAAGTCGTACTCTTGACCCCTACTTCAAAAACAAGAGACGCTCCTTTCGGCTTAAATCTGCTGCTGTGTCAGCAGAGGGCTTATCCAATATGGCAAGTGCAATAAATAACAACACAAAAACATGTAAACTCAATAACTCAAATTCAAAGTTGTGTGTGTGTGTGCGTGCGTACGTGTGTGTGTGTGTGTGTGTTTCAATTGGTTAAAAAAAAACGCATATAAAACCCAAAATACTTTTTGAATACTTTTAACCTTATGCAAGGAATTAAACGCAAAACTGTCGCCAAGGATTAGACGACAGATTCAGTAAAAATGCTAAATTCTCGCCAAAAGTTAATTTTTCATAATTGTACGTCAAGGCCATACAGTGCGTTCACTACGATAAAATCTTCATTAAAAACTATGCTAGAAAGTTTTGAGGAAACCATTTCTTCTCTTCCTATTGATTGAACGAGTCAAGTCTCATTAAAAGCGGACTTTCCCATGATCAAAATAGGAAAATCCTATAAGAAAATCTAAAGGTCAAAGGTCAAATTAATCAAGGATTGCACTGACATACATGTCAATATGTGTACTAGTTCGTATTATAAGATTCTATTTTGTCTTTATTTTTACTTCAGTTTATTGCAATTATTCAAAGAATCAAGTCTGATAAAACGGGGGTTTTCCAGTAATTGAAAAGGATTAATTCCCAGAACTCCATCTAAAGAGCAAAAGTTCATTTCCTGGGAAATTCTGGATTTCAGTCGCAAAAGAGCCAAAATCGAAAAAAAAAAATCTTTCAACCCACACTTTAGCTTAAACTCCCGACCAGTTTTCATTATTCTGTCGAAAAAACATTAAAGAAATTGGTTTCGAGTGCAAGTTCCATTTGACCTACTGACATTCATTGTACATTGATTAATGTTTTTTTTCTTTCTTTTTGTATTTTGTTTTCAAATACTATTAAGGTCTGGTAATTTTAAGGCCAGATGTTTCCCTATTTTTCAAATAACGTTTTTGTATTACTATTATTAAGGATTAGTTTGACTATTATTAAAGAAATGTGAGTTTTTTAAATGGAAAATAATATGATTTAGTTTTATTTAATTTTTAGAGCAATCAATAAATTTATAAATATTCTATGCAGTATTGGTTTTTATAAGATTTGACCTACTAATATTCAGTGTATAAGGATCACTGACTTATCTTCCTTCCTTTTTTCCTTTCTTTTTTGTATTTTGTTTTAAAACATTATTAAACTCTGCTAACTTTATAAATAGATGTTTCTTCCGGGATGGTCTGGTTGGTAGAGCGTTGGACTCGTACTCCTTAGGTTACGGTTTCGAAGATCACAGGCCAAAAGATTCCCCGAGTGTGTGGCGATTGGCGCTCGATAAATCTGTTCGTGGTCGCAAAGTCCTCCATGTCGAGAGTAATACCATTGGGGGTACTGGGTCAGAGGTGATCGTTCTCTGTTCCAGATCTAAATTACGATCTGAGATGTATGAATGAATTTGCATGAATGTAGTCCGCCCCCTAAAAGGGGTTGTGGTGTGTGTGTAGCTAAGTCGTACTCTTGGCCCTAGATAGCGCTACTTGTAAAACAAGAGACATATCTCCGGCTTAAAATCTGCTGGTTTATCGGTGGAGCTTGTCAACGGCAAGTGCCATTAGTCACAACAACAATAGATGTTTCTATGTTTTTCAAATAAATTGTTTATAAAGGATTGACCATTTTTAAAGACATGTGATTTTGTATAATGGAAAATAATCCAATTAAAATGTAATCTTATTTAAATCTGAGCAATCTAGAAATTTATAAATATTAAATTTAAAATTAATTTTTATAAGTTTAGGACTATTGACATTTAGTATGCACTGATGAATGTTTTTTTTCCTCACTTTCTTAATATCATTTTTTTTGTATTTTTTTAGTGATTACTAAGCTCTACTAACTTTATGGCCAGATTTTTTCATATTTTTCGAATAAAGTATGAATGAATGACCATTATTAAAGAAATAGAAATTTGTATATCGGAAAATAATCCGATTAAATTTATTCTTTTTTAAATCTTAGAACAATCTAAAAATTTATAAATGCTGTATCAGTTTTTGTGAGCAAATTGTGGGTTTAAACAATCCAAAGACCAATTTTTTTCCCAATTTACTAACTTTAATTGAAAAACTATTAAAATTAGCATAAAATATTCATTAAAATACATTAATTTGTTTTCTAAATTTAAGTGTAAATATAATATTTTATAAATAATTAAAAGCCTTTATTAACTTTTATAAGATTTGAACTACTGACATTCATTATACACTAATCAATGACTTTTATTTTTTATTTTTTGTAATATGTTTTCAAACACTTATGTTTAGCTAAATTTATGGCTAGATGCTTCTAAATTTATCAAATAAAGGGTTTGTAAACCATTAACCATAATAAAAGAATTATGATTTTGTATAATTGAAAATAATACAATAAGAATTTATTCTTAATTAAAATTTAGAACACCTTAGAAATATATTAATATTCTATGCGACATTAGTTTTTATAATATTTGACCTACTGATATTCAGTGTATATTGGTCATTGCTTTTTCTTTATTTTTATCATTCCTTTTTGTATTTTGTTTTCAAATTCTGCTAAGTTATGCTCTGCTAAATTTATGGCTAGATGTTTCTATATTTGTCAAATAAAGTGTTTGTAAACTATTGACCATTATTAAAAAATATAACTTTGTATTATGGAAAATAATACAATTAATATTATTCTTATTTAAACTTTAGAACAATTTAGAAGTTTAGAAATATTCTATATGACATTAGTTTTTATAATATTTGGCCTATTGATATTCAATCTACATTGATAATTGCTTTTTCTTTATTTTTTATCCTTTCTTTTTGTATTTTGTTTTCAAACTCCACTAAATTATGCTCTGCTAAATTTATGGCTAGATGTTTCTATATTTGTCAAATAAAGTGTTTGTAAACGATTGACCATTATTTAAAAAAATATGATTTTGTATCATGGAAAATAATCCACTTAAGTTTATTCTTATTTAAATTTTAGAAAAAAAAATTTAAATTAAAAAATATTCTATTCTGAAAGCAAATTGGGTGGTTAAACGGTCCTGGGACTTTCATAAATGTGTGTGTGTGTGTGTGTGTGTGTGTGTGTGTGTGTGTGTGTGTGTGT
>JAOUZG010019110.1:165948-183231 GCA_026289955.1 Argiope argentata | reverse complement strand
TCAAGACAGTAATTAACACTTTAATTTATTGTAATCAAGACAGTAATTAACACTTTGATTGATTGTGATCACGACAGTAATTAACACTTTGATTGATTGTAATCAAGACAGTAATAAACACTTTGATTGGTTGTAATCAAGACAGTAATAAATACTTTGATTTGTAATTTGTTGTTTTTTTTATGTATTTGTCATAGACAAGCCAGTTGATGAAGTCAGCTATTTAAAGCCGATTTTCTGCAATAACTTCTTAGTTTCATGACCCCTCAGCACTCGAAGGAAGAAGTCGGACCTATCTCATATGAAGATGATACTCATAAACACTAGCTTGCACAGCTCCACTTTACAAGGGCTCTTTCTCACACCTCACAGATAGAACATGGATTAAAGAACAACCATGTTTGGAATGAAAACTGAAACGCATGAGGACCAACTCAAAAGAAATAGTCGCTAATCCTAGGCCAAATTTATAGTTTTGTATCACGAATCGAAATAACTGTTCGATTAATTAATGTTAATTTGAAAAAAGTAATATGCGAAAAGATTAACATTGTAAAAAATGTTAGCGAACTCTTCTCAAAATTTTTGATAAAATCAAAATCAAACTGCTTATTTGTCTTTTGCTTCTTTTTTATATAATTATCTTTTTTTTTCTATTATTACAAACAAGGCAAAGATTTTTTTTTGAAAAAGCATTATTTCTTAGGTTATTTTTCTAATTCTACTGCATTTTTCGATTTCAAATCACAATTCATTCAAATAATGCAACAAATTAAGAAGAATTTCTATCGAAGGAAAAATAATTAAGGTAAACGAAATATTTCTCAAGTATAAATAAGACTTTTACTTGATACAATAGAATCACCCCATAGAAAAAAATGTATACAATAAAAAAATTGAAAAGTTCAAATTGTGTAGAAAATAATACTGATTAACGAACAGTTAAAATTAGAAATAAATGCCCCAGAAGGTAGTTAACCGTTTTACATCAATTACAAGTGACAAAACATCGTTAAGAGAAGTAAACAAGTTGTTAAAAGAATTACTAAAAATGCCCCCAGGTTCTTTCATCAGTGATTTTCTTTCTCGAATTAATCAAAATAATTGTTCACTTTCCAAAGTTTTAGCAACATAATTAACTTCTTTTGTGAAGAAAATGTTTTTTTTTTTAATTCCTTTCGCTATTTCGACAAGAATATCTAATTAACTGTTTGTTCACTTTTGATTTTGTTTCCTTTCACATGATTATTCCTTTCGTTTTCCTTCATTCATTTCAGATGAAAGCTTGCAATTCTGTATTGAATCGAACTGTAATTAAACTCTTTTTTTTTTCGTGTAAGACGAGAAGGTTAAAAAATAACATAATGTAAAACATTATTTGTTGAATAGAAAATAGTATGGAATAAAAAAACACAACGAATCTGATCTCCTTGAAAATTTCTCGCATACTTTAATGAAAGTGATATCCTTCACTTTTAACCCCACAGGAAATTGGGGTCCTTAGACAATGCCATGAATGCCAAGAGTACCAAGGTGTTTATTTTTAAATTTACGCATATGAAACTAGCTGGTACCGTTTCTGGTACCGTGCGTTGCTGCCACGGAAGAAATAATTTTGGAAATATCATTTGAAATAGCCTTCTTGTTTAATTGGGAATGATAGAAAGAATGATACTAGTTTTCTTGTCAATGACGAACACATTCATGGAAATTTAATGATATTGTTACGTTTTTAGAGTAGCGGGTTCGGATTGGATGGACTTTACTTGAGAACAGAACAAACAAATTTATTTACAACATATTTACAGGATGACTTGAGAAAGGAAAACTTCAGATAAACACAATCCAGCAGTCAGCAGTCACTTACAGCGTAAATGCCAGCATTACGCACGATTAAAACAGGGTGCAAAACAGCTATCGTATAGCACAGCAAACAGTAAATCACAGCGATCTCAGTAATACAACGTTAACAGCAAACACAAACACAGATCACTAATAACAAGCGAGAAAAGTAATCCGCTAGTCCAGCGAGACGCTTCTCTACCGAGAGGGGAAAAAACTAACTGACTTAACTACGGCAACTCGTCCCTTATATAGCTGAACGAGCGAGTGCGTGGAAACACGTGGGAGCTTCATGAAAATTCCAACGGTTACCAGACTATTCTTTTCGCCAAATCAACTCTGTTGGCGCCAAGTTTTTTCGCCAACGCCTTCTCCTTTGGCGCGTTTCCACGGCGTTCGCCCGCTTGTAACAATATATAAAAGGGTAATATAAATAACATTTGTACTATTTTTATTTTTTTATTCTATTATTCAAGTGCTTTTGGGTAGAGAGTATTTTTTTCGTTTATCCGTCTTCAGCAAACACAAATAAATTAGATGCCCGGCTCGTTAGCATCAAAAATACAACTGGCCATGAGAAAACCTTGGATTTTCTAGGTTCGATGATGATGATGATGTCGTATCCGCTTTTTACCGCGGAAAGAGGGGTGCAGTAGCTTCTGAGGGTATGAACCCCTGAGCACCCGAGGGCAGAAGTCTGACTTCTAGCTCCTATGAAGATGAACCACACACACATACGCTTGCACAGCCCCTTTTTACAGGGGGCACATTCACCCATCTCAGAGATAGCACATAAAGGAACAACCATGCCCGAACCGGGACTCGAACCCGGGACCTCAAGAACACGAGGCAGACGCGCTACCTCTGTGCCAGCAAGCCGGCTCTAGGTTCGATTCACACCTGAAGTGATCCATCTTGTGCCTTGTTGATATTCATCAAGAATACAAATCGAATGAGAAACTGTGATCGATTAAAATCAAAGGACATGTCAGTGAGAATAATGGGAATGCGTGGAATGAGCACGTTTCCTCCATTCAACTTTCCGTTAAGAATAGTCGCTTCTATTCTTTCAGGATGGCGGTCTTCTGATTCTGATGCGCATGGTCAGGCAACACATAAATGTTGTCTTTAGATTCTTGCTGATTGCTGATCTTAAGATTATGAAACACGTAAATTTGCAATCCGTAAATTATCTGTTTTATTGCTTGATTGTCGTTCCTCGTTTACCTGGGAAACTCTAAGTACTGCACTGGTGAGAGACATATTTTTTGTCGAAGCAATCAATAGATGTAAGCTTCTATATTCAAAATATCGTTTGTCGAATCACTAAATAAAAAGAGAAATCACTTAAGTTTACACTGAAAAATTTTCATTGTATATAACTTAATTTGATCGGCATCGATAATAATAAGTCTATTTTGTATGTGTGAGATAAACTCTGAATAATGTGTGGGGTTCGCCAAAGCCAAAATATTGTGCACGCTGAATGACAACATCCTGTATAGATGACTATTCATTAACGAAAATAAAAAATAGCTCTTGCTGTATCGTTTACTGTTTGTCTTTAGTTGGTTTTCAATTGGAAATTTTAATTTTGAATCATAGTGTGGTGAATGCTATATAAGACAGATAACATTCCTTGAACTGAAATGCACTTTTGGCCGAACGGATATGTTACTCGGCTACTAACCATAAGATTGAAAGTTCTTGCCTAGCTCAATCCACACACACACATCCCAACATGGTGACCCGGACGTGATTTGAAAACACAACCTTCTGACACACCCGACATGGTAACCCGGCGACCGGCCTTGGAAAACGCAACCTTTGCACATAGCTTGGTTCAACTGTCGTGGCGCCCTCTATCGGCAACTCAAAGACCTAGAAGCACATTAAATACGACAGCTGTTAACATCACCAACAAAAAAAACTCATCTAGGTATCGCTCGTCTAAACATTGACTCACTGGTGAGAGAGTATGTGGTGAATTCTATATAATCCCAATAACATCCCTCGGACTGAAGTACACTTTTGGCCCAACGGATATGTTACTCGGCTACTAACTATAAGATTGGGAGTTCGGGCCTAGCGCAATCCACACACACATCCCGATAATAGAAACATATGAAGCGATCTGTTTATAAATTTTATTGATTTCAAAATAGTTGTTAATAATAGTATTAAGCCTATACCCAGCGCGGAAGTTCAAGCAATAAGTTGACAACTTTTTATCGCAATCAGATGAACGGTGTGGCAGCGTATAAAATACGAACAAAAAAATTCCTTTTTAAAAAATCCCTTTTTATTATGTTAGCACATGATACTGTTTTAGAAATGAGGTTTTGTGGCTTCAACAGAACCCGTAGGCAAAAAAAAATATATAAATTTTATTATCTGCACGAGCACCTCAAAAAATCAGCTTTTAATAACGTGATGTCTTCTCATTTACAAATGCTTTGTTTTTTAAAAAATAAGTTAATTAATAAAGCAAATGAAATCTAGAAAAATGTCATTTTGAGCACGTGATTATCTGAAATGAAATAAATAGGAAATGCTATATTTTTTAAACCATAAATGGATCGTTGGCAATACTAAAATGACTCATTCGATGAAACGATTAAAAGGAATAAAAATATAATTTACCTTGCACGAGCACGTAGTGCTTGGCCGTTCAAGAAATAATGTTCTGACATGATACGTTAAAACAGGCATAACAGATTTCATTTTAATCTTTTTTTATATATTAGATGTAAAGTTTAGATGCAAAAACTGGGTATTAAATTTTACATATCTAGTCACTACGTTTTTGATTCATTCGTTTTTATATACATACTAATTTACAGGCAGACAAACTGTTAACCCTTTGTCAGATTCAAAACATAATTTGATACTGAAATACATTTAGCAGGTTAATTTTTAGTACAAATGCTATGCCTCTGTTTCATTTCGCTTTTTTGTTATCCTACCCGCCTGTAAATGGAGACAGGATATTTCTTCGGAATATATCTCGTTCAGAAATTGATGGAAATCTACAAATTTGGCTTAAAGATCATATACTAAATTTCATTTATATTACTGAAATAGCTTCTGAATCATCGTTTTCAAAATAAACAAAATTACAAAAATGCTTTTTTTAGGAGTAAGGGTTTTAAAAATCAGATATTCGTTAAAATTTCTTGTTCGAATTTTTTACTATTATAATGAATTGTCTTTAAAATTTTCTGACTTGAGGAAATGAAAATTTTGCAAATATTGTTTTGAAATAGCATGAAGTAAACCATCAAATAACAGAAAATTAGGAGAAGTAAGTTAGACCTATATTAATTCTTATTTTATTTGGATTTTTCTGAAACAAAAGCCATGTTCGACCATTCTAGGCCAAGCAAAAGATATTAGCTTTGGTGAAAACAGATATTAAGGTTTACTTTATTTGGGATTTTATGGAACAGAATCCATGTTCAACCATTCTATGCCAAGCAAAAGATGTTTTATTTGGAGAAAACATAAATTAAAGATTATTTTATTTAGAATTTTATGGAACAGAAGCCATGTTGGAACATTCTATGCCAAGCAAAAGATATTTGCTTTGGTGAAAAGAGATATTAAAGCTTACTTTATTTGGAATTTTACGGAACCGAAACCATGTTCTATCATTCTATGCCAAGAAAAAGATTTTTGATTTCTTGAAAAGAGATATTAAAGATTACTTTATTTGGAATTTTATGGAACCGAATGATCGACCAGTCTATGCCAAGAAAAAGATATTTGCTTTTGTTGAAAACAGATATTAAAGTGTTCTTTATTTAGAATTTTATGGAACCGAATCCCCGCTGAACTATTCTATGTCAAATAAAAGATATTCGTTTTATATATAAATATATATATATATATAAAAAAGTATATATATAAAAAAATTTAACGTTTTTCTTCCATTAACTTTAGTTTATTTTTTTTTCAAACAAATCAAATGTATATGCTTTCGAATCATCTAAAAGTCGTAAATTTCTTTTAAATTACTTGACCAACTTTACGATTGTTTATTTGTATATGTGGAACAAATCCTTTCCGAAAATAATAAAAGGTTTTAAGTTTCTCTTCAATACACAGAGGAAAAAGCAAAGTTAAATATTTATCTTTTTTAAATTGATGAACCAATTTGACCAACATTCTACTTTTCTCTTTCGAATGACAAAGGGATAAAAGATTAAAACCAACTTTTCATCTTTTTTTTATTTCATAGTTTTCAAAACATACTAAGCCAGAATATTGTGATCATCAAAAATTTTGATTTCGCCATTTTTCTTAAACTATGCTTCATACTTTCATGAATACAAGTAAAATTGATGAAAATCTTCTCCTAAAACTTTTTCAAATTACCTCTAATAAATATATAGGCCCAAACATCCCACTTAAAACCATTAAACAAGGCAAGGCCGTAAATATTACGAGTAGACAGGTTTTAATTTTCAGAGACTTGCGTATGAGCATGCAGTGTTCCGTGGTTTAAGGTAACCAAATATTTTGAGCCATTTAATCCAAAATTTGATGATGATATTGTGTCCGCTTTTTACCACGGAAAGAGGGGTGCAGTAGCTTCTGAAGGTATGCACCCCTGAGCACCCGAGGGAAGAAGTCTGACTTTTAGCTCATATGAGGATGAAACACACACCCACAATCTTGCACAGCCCCTTTTTACAGGGGGGGGGGGCGCATTCACACATCTCACAGATAGAGCACAGAAGAACAACCATGCCCAAACCGGGACTCACAGAACACGAGGAAGACGCACTAACTCTGTGCCAGAAAGCCGGCTCAAAACTTCAATTGTAACAACAATATCCCTTAAAAAATTACATTTATTTAAGCTTGATCATTCTTACCACCATTATATCTATGCAAAAGTATAAACTAATAGATACTACCTTTGGTTCAGATTTCATTTATCAGAATAGTTATGTTTTTAAGTCATTGTGTGTGCATGCATATGGAATTACAGTCAGACGTAGGTCCAATTCCTTTGGCATATTCAGAACAAAATTTGATATGGATCAACCCTTTAAATTTTAGATACGCATCTCTTACCCTGTTTGGAGGTGGGGGGGGCAAATTATAATTGAGAACTAGAAGCTTCTGATATGATAGTTGATCCTCTCTAAATTGGTGGGTAGAAAAAAAAGATGGGGGTCAGCTATCTCCCATCAATGTCGGGACTTATTTCCCAAGGGAAGAGATATCTTGGCCGGTGATGGCCATAAAGATTCAAGCATAATTCCCACCATTGTTGTTGTTCAAGCGATCCAGTCATGCAAATTTTGACCAGTGTATTTCGGCGGATCGGAGAAGCTGTTAAATGGTTACAGGTTTAGATATAAATCTTTAGATGTAAATCTAGTTACTTCCATTTTGCAGTTATTCTGCTCTCTTTTAACGATAGAAGGAGACAAATATCCGGAGAAGAAATTTCACTCAAAGTTGATACAAAACTACAAATTTGGTGTAAAGACACCATTCAAAATTCTAACACCATGCCATTCTTCTATCTCAAAAAAATTCTTAAGTAATCCTCCTATCATTTACATAAAGACAGTCATGGTTTTTAAAATGTTATTTTCGGTCAAAGGGACGAGTGAAATATAAAAACCTATCAAAATATAGATCTAAATTTTTTGTTGCATTTTTCATAATACAATTATAATTAGAAACAAAAAATATTTAGTATTCGCTACAGAACAGACCATTTGACCTAAAGCTATAAATATGGCCTATGTGTATTTTGAAGGGGGTGTTTCGTGGCTTGAAGAAAAGCATGTTTCCGTTTTGGATGATTTTGTGTCGAACTAGAATTATAAATTTTAGTAAGAAAATTACGCGCCAAATTTCATTTATCTAGTTCATTGCATTTTTGAGCTATCGTGTTTATATGTATGCAAAGGTACAGACTGATAAATAGTCGGTCCATTGACATATTTCGTTTAAAGTTTGATACGTATCTGAGCTGCTTATTCTTCCCTGTAGGTACCTGAAATAAAAGGATGAGAAAATTCTAGTATGATAAATGGTTCTCAACACCCGATCGAATACAGAAATTATGAGTGTCAACCACCTTTTATTGATAACGGGACGTGCTTCCTACGGGGGAGGTTATACCGTAGCCTATGGCGGCCTTTAGAACTCAATTATAGTGCCAATGCTGTCACGGTGGTCCAATCAATCAGATTAATCTGTATGCCTTACTGGTGGGTTCGGGGTTACCAAATTATAGTTACTTACGTGTGTTTTATATGTAATAATTGTTTACGAAATTTTATTCGTCTAATCTTTAACTTTTGCACATATTGTGTGCACTTTCAATTTTTATTTGTCTCGTCTTTAATTTTTGTGCATATTGTGTTCACTTTCGATTTTTATCCGTCTCGTCTTCAATTTTTGCACATATTGTGTTCACTTTTGATTTTTATCCGTCTCGTCTTTAATTTTTGCACATATTGTATGCACTTTCAACTTTTATTCGTCTAGTCTTTAATTTTTGTGCATGTTGTGGACACTTTTAACTTTTATTTGTCTTGTTTTTAATTTTTGCACATATTGTGTGCACTTTCAACCTTTATTAGTCTTGTCTTTAATATTTGTACATAATGTGTGCTCTTTCAGCTTTTATTCGTCTTGTGTTTTAATTTTTGCACATATTGTGTGCACTTTCAACTTTTATTCGTCTTGTCTTTAATTTTTGCAATTATTGTGTGCACTTTTTACTTTTATTAGTCGTACTTTTAATTTTTGCACATGTTGTCCAGAAAGACAAATATATAGCTATTCACTCGAACAGATAGACTTTTTCACGGTCAATTTCGATCAAATTGGACAGAAATTTACAAAATTTGATGCATATACAACACCCTATATTTCGCCTGTCTGACTTGAAGCGGTTTGGGAGTCTGATACTCTCAGACACACAGACAGACTTCATTACAGAGCTACGTATTCATGTTAAGGCAAATCAGAAATGTAACAAGCCTCAGAATCTTAAGATTTCTTGGCAGTTATATTACTTTGTCATTCCCTCGTATACTTCATGTACTCGAAAGTAAAAATCCATGTGATAAGCAAATCAAATCAAACTAAATACTGAGCCAACTTTACTACTGTGTCTGCTGTCTCATTTGATAAATAGGCGCTCTAGTTTCCGTCCTAATTTTTTATATCCCAGAAATCCACAACGCATTTCTCAATCTTTAATGGAGCACTGGGCTTTTTTTTGTGAATGGGTCACCTACATGACTCGGATAGTTTTCCTCACTCAAATGTCACAAGTTCATTGGGGGGACAATCCGTTCCAACGACACAAAGTAATAATAAAAGGTGGCATTGATCACAACCGTTGTGACGTCTGAAGTCACCTTAGTCGGGGCACACGTACGATAAATGGTTTTTGGATCGCGTGACCAGTGCTCTGTGATTCGACAGCAAATTTAAAGGTTACGCGTGCTTAATAATCTTTGTCACGGAATAGCCGCTTTCTCTCTCGAGATTTTTGAGTGGTATTGGTGTTGTGCGTGCTTTTGCCAGTGCTGTCCAGGTAGATTTATAGTGGAAGTAAATAAACGCTTTTGGAATATGATATGCGAATGTACAAATGATTATTTGTTCTGGTATTTATTTCAAAAGAAATGTCCCCTGAAGGGAATAGATCGTTATTCTATATGAAATTATTTAGCAGAAGTTAAATGCAATTTTGAATGTTGTATTATCAGCACTACAGCTGTTTTTTGTTTGTTTTTCACACGATTTTATTTAATTTGTTTTAATTCTTGTTTTCAAGAATAAAATTTTGTAATCGAACTTCTACTTATTTTTTGCTGCATAAGGGAACGGATTTTTTTTAAATAGCTGTGTGCTTCCGCTGTTATTAAAATATTTTATTATTTTGATAAATAAATTTCAAATTAATCAATTAATTTTTTCATTAATTTAATCTTTTATTTTAGCAGGGAAATCAAGTGGTGAATGTCAGGATCAAAATCAATAATAATAATAATAATAAAGGATATCATGGAAATTAAAAAGAAAAGAAAAAGAAAAAGAAAAACCAGATTTTTTTTACTTCAAAAAAAATAATGATGATTTTTTTTATTAATAATATGGAAATCAAAACAGAATTATAAAATTTTACATCTTTAAAAACAATAATATAAAGAAATGAAATTCTTATTAATATTATAAAAAACCCTCACACACTCTCATTTTGTATTAAATTTGTATTTACATCGTTTGCCAAAAAAAAAAACTCCAAATAAAATGTATTTTTCGTTTGTCTGTTTTTTCAATGTACTAAGAAACATGCAACAATGCATAAATCAAACGGTGGATTGATGTAGGATGAGGAAAAAGTTTCTAAAACTCCCTTGCAATTTCCAGACAGGAGAAATTGCAAGATATTTGCTGGAAATGTATTTTATAATTTAACTTTATATATGAAGAGGGGAAAATTTCTAATCTAATTCTCCACTCTCCATACCTCCACATTGGCGCAGTTTGGCCAAATATAGCTTTTGCGCCATAAAACACCACAAAACCAAACTATACCTCCACATCCCAATGTGAGACCCTTATTGGTATATTTATCCAGACCCTCGCCAACATATATAAAAATTTACAAACTTGAGGAAACAATAGCACTAAATATATCGCATACTTGGTATTATTAAGTTATGAACAATAAATCTTTTACTTAACTTTATTACATGTTACTACTTTATTACCTGATTCCATCCAGGAGGAATTCAAATTAAATCTTTTCTCTTTCACTGAATTGATTCTCTTTCTTTCATTTGCCCCTCCTCGGTCGTCAGGACGTCACTACAATTTCTTCAGCAGTCTTGTTATTTCGCCTCGTGGTTTTCTGTAGACGGTTGAAAGGATATCATCGTTTAGTTTCTTTCTGACAATTTCATTCGCTTGTTCGTTAGTTCGTTAAGTTCTATCCAATTCACGAATTGTGATATTCATCTTGATTGTCCTACGACTGCTTTTAACCATTGAAATCTGGTTCTCGTTGAGACAAGGATGATTAAATGCCTGTGACTTTCTTTCGTCTGTTTACAAAGTAAATATTTTCAGATGCTTAGGAGAAATCTTTAATTGGTTAGGATTTTTCTTTGAATAAAATGCAACAATTTTTTGTTTCCAGTTTTTCTTCTCGTTTTGACAGGAGTCAATAAAATTGAATGATCTCATACGGACATTTAAAATCATATGAAAATTAAGCTCAAAATATCACATATTAATAACATTAACGTCATTGTATTGATTCGCATAAATAGTAAAAAGTCCCAATGTAATAAAATAAGAAAAGTTAAGTAGTCTTCACGAGACTGCATCGCATACTTTCTAATTAAGGCAATAGATAATCCCTGACAATAGATATTTCCCCAATGGTGTTATTTCCCTCACCTTACTATGGATTTAAATCCTTGGATTGATTCAAATCCATTGTAAAATTTACAAATGTAATAAAATAAAAAATGGAAGTAATCTTCAAGAAACTTTCTGACTTATTTCTATTAAAAGTGTTATCCCCCACAATATGTACTACCTCAAAGGGAATATCCACCTTATTAACATCATTGGATTAATTCAAATCCATAGTAAAAAGTCCAAATGCCACGGAACAAAATATGGAAGTAGTCTAAAAGAAATTTTCTTTCTTATTTTCTAATAAAAGGGTTATCCCTCACAATATGTATCCCACAAAAGGTGTTACCCAACTCATGAACATCATTGAATTGATTCAAATCCATTTTTAAAATTACAAATACGACGAAATAAAAAATGGTAGTGTTCTTCAAGAAACTTTCTAGCTTATTTTCTAATAAAAGTGTTTTCCCTCACAATATACATCCTCTCAAAGGTGTTATCCCCTTCATGAACATCATTGGATTGATTCAAATCTATAGTAAAAAGTCCAAATGCTACGAAATAAAATGTGGAAGTAGTTTTCTGAAAACTTTTTGGCTTATTTTATAATAGATGTGCTATCCCTCCCTATATATATTCCCTAAAAGCTTAATCCACGTCATTAGCATCATTGGATTGATTCAAATCAATAGCAAATAGCACAAGTGCTGCGAAATAAAAAGTGGTAGTGGTCACTCCAAAATTGTCCTGCATGCTTTCTAATAAAAAATGCTACCCCCCCACCCCAACAACTCTCCTCATAAAATTAGTGAATCCTTTGTAATCCTGTATACACTTTACATGGTCTTGAATGTAAATTAATTCTAACTTATTTTTGGAGATATAGTTACCCAATAATATATATTCAATTAACTCCATTCGGATATCAGGGTATACCTCCTGAGGTAGAAGTTGTAGTCAACGATGAGCTTTAGCACTGAATACTTAGTCCCCATATTGATGCTGTGGCTATTATCGTTACGATTATCCGAGATAGCTAGGAAAAGAAAGTGTGCATATTCTCTTGTTTAACTTTCTTATCTAATTCCGCAGGTGTTGGTAATGCTCCAAATATGAAAATAATAAATACAAATAAGTATGGTAGTATTCACTCGTCCTCTAAGGAGTTTCATCAGGTTTTTTGAATGAACCATTAAAACTTCATTTGAGAGACGAACATCTTACGAAAGCAAAGGAATGGCGATTAAATTGCTGACCATGGTATTCTTTATATGACCACGGAGAATCGGTTATTCAGTAATGTATATATTTCGGTAAGAGGGTAGAGATTATTTATGGTTGTCTCCCTTATCTTTATAATGTTGTTTATATAAAATATATCATTTACATTTTGGAAAAAGATAAAAATGTAGAAGCACTTCATATATATTTTTCTTTTTATAAGTAAATAACATTATAATGAGTAAACCTTCACTTCTACTTTAGTATAACATTGGACATGAGTAATGTGGTGAAAGCTCCATAAGCTAAATAACAATCTCCGCACACGAGTAATTGCTTGTGTCTAGTGGCAATGTTACTCAGCTATAAACCCTAATGTTGTGAATTTGGTCTTAGAGCTATCTCCTCGTGCACCCACAATGGTGCCCCACAACCTTGAATAAGCAATCTTCATACAACTATTATGGCACCCTCTACCGACAGCAAAAGTCGGCAGGCACATTAGAAACCACAGCCGACATAACAACTATAAATTGCACCCACTCTTCATATGCTTAGTGCAAAATAAATCGTTCGTCTCACCACCAACTCACTGGTGGGAGAGTATGTGGTGAAAGCTTCATAAGCCAGGTAACATTCTCCGGACACGAGTAATTGCTTTTGTCTAGTACCTATGTTACTCATTTACAAACCTTAACATCACGAGTTTGATCCTAGGGTGATGCGCAGTGATACAATGGTGACCCTCGACCTTGAAAAAGGAACGTTCGTACAACTGTTATGACATCATCTACCAACGGCAAAAGTCGTCTTGCGCATTAGAGACAACAGTCAACACAACCACCAACGACTTACACCCGCTCTCCATACTCTTGGCGCAAAATTAATCTTTCGTCACAACAACGGCTCACTGGTGGGAGAGTATGTGGTGAAAGTTTCATAAGCCAGGTAACATCCTCCAAAGAAGAGTAATTACTTTTGTCTAAGGGTTATGTTGTTAGGCTACAAACCCTATTGTTTCGAGTCCGATATAGGGCTATTCACTCCATTAACCCACAGTAAAATCTCAATTTAACTTAAATATAAAGTTCATTTGTATCAGATGTCGAACTTTTCTTTGGGCTTTCAAGCCACAATCCTTTAGTCTATTGCACCAAATTTGGCTTCTAAGCTACCTTTACCATCAGGTGAAATTAATTCTGAATGTTTTTAGTACTGATAATTCATTGATGAAAATTCTAAAAGGAAATTTACTCTAAAAAATTCTTACTTCAAGTTTTTTAAACGCTGTAACATTGACTGGGCTGACTATTACTTGCTTTGATAAGCAATGCTGATGATTTTGCTGCAGCAGAAGCCAAAGAAGTTTCGACATAAATCTTCAAAAAAAGCAAGATAATTTCCTTATTACGTGGTCTTAAGCAAGTGTTGAGGTCTCTCATTAAGCCTGAGAAAAGTGAAGTCTATTCTTGTCCTTTGAGTATTAAGATAGTAAAAAAAAGAAGGTTAGAGGTCTGTTGGGTCTTTTCCAATGATTGGTTGGGTATCAATGTCCTGGAATCTCGCCAACTGCCGGCTGGATCGATGCAAGCTTTCCATCGATAGAACCCTCGCCTATTTCCTTGTCTTTGTCCATCAGAATTTCAGGAGCTTTTTTTTAGTTGAGTTGAGTTAGTTTCCTGCTTCTTTGAAAGTTGATATGCTTTGCATAGGACAATCGGAATGAAAAAAATTATTTACAAAATGTTTTATTTTTGAAGTTGTAATTAAGATTTTGAAGGTGTTTGTATAACCCCGAAATAGTTAAGTATGCTCGGCAAATGAAAATAAAAGATGAAAATGAAACCTGATCTGCATATTTCAATGTATCACGTCAGAACATAATTTCTCAAACAGCCAAGCACCACATGCTCGGGCGAGTTAAATCATATTTTTATTCATTTTAATGGTTTCATCGAATGAGTCCTTTTAGTATAGCAAACTATCCAAAAATACTTTTTCTCGCATTTATTGTTTTAAAAAAATATCGCATTTCTTACTTAGTTCATTTCACATCATCGAGTGCTCCAAAATGACATTTTTCAAGGTTTTATTTGCTGTAGTCATTAATTTATTTTGTTGAATCAGAGCTTCTGTAAATACTTTGGCAACTCGTTATTAAAAGCTGGTTCTTAGTGATGCTCGTGAAAATAATAATTATTTTATTTTTCGCCAATGGATTTTTGTTGACGCCAAAAACCTCATCCCAAAAACAACATATTTATATATATATTATTTTTACATACATGTTTACAGATATTATTCTCAGAAATGCCAGACTGATTATTGTTCTTAGTTTGGAAATAAACTGCTCTGAATTTATAAATATGCAATTGAATCAATAAGAGGCTCATGTCCTTTTTCCAATATTTTTTTTAGTAAAGATGTTGTAAAAATGTAATAATAAAGAATCTAAATGATGAGTTTTAAAATAATATTCAGATAGTCGTGAAAGTAATTTTATAAGTACATTTTTAATTTTAAAAAATTATTTTGTTTTTGCTATCTCGTTTACAAAGAATACAAAAATAAAATATTGTAATCTTCAAAAAAATTTTATTCATGAGTATGATGAATATCTCCCCTATTTGTAAGCCAGTGAATATGATAATTCGAAAATCCTTCGTGTTAGATTCATTATATTTGATAAAAAGAATTCATTCAAAATTTTCATATTTTTTCAATTTGATCTTCCCTCATACCAGATTTCAATCAGATGTTGTCTTGATTGAAATCTAGTATGAGGAAATCTTTCTATCTTAATAAAAGATGAAACGATAACGAAGAAAAGAAAATAGCTATATATTGGAAATTTCATGCACATATATAGAAACCAAAGAGTATATGTGTATTGAATCAAAACTATGAAGGGATTGACTAACTGTCCGTCTGTATTTTAATAAAAATGTACAGATGACTCAAAAATTCAGTGGCTTAAATAAAAAAAATTAAATGGGATTTCGTGAACACAATTTTAGCTGATTCAGGTACTTTGGTTTCAATCAATCTAGAAAAATGTGCAAGATGCATATTCACTATTCTGGTACCATATGTAGGCAATCAATTGAAAAAAATATCACCTAATATTATCTATTAGTAGCATTTTACAATTTTTGGCCAGAGACATCATATTATTAAAACAAAATACCAGCTTTCTTTACATTTAGATACATGCATGCTTTCTGGTTCAGAGGTAGCGCATCTTCCTAGGTTCGAGTCCCGGTTTGGGCATGGTTGTTCTTCTCTGTGCTGTCTGTGGGATGCATGATTGTTCCCCCCTGTAAAAAGGGGCTGTGAAAGTGACTGTGATGAGTGTGTAGCTAAGTCGTACTCTCGGTCCTAATTGGCGCTAATTGAAACAAAAGACACTGATTAGGTTTAAATCGCTGACTACTTCATCGAATGTGTCTATTGCAGGTGCCATAAGAAGTAACTACCACAGACGAACCAGACATTATTAATTTCACGCTGCATATCTTAGACTTAAAATCTGCCGATGTATCAGCAGGGCTTGTCCATGACAAGTGATATAAGTAACAACACAATAACACATCTAGATACATAGATACATCTAATTACATAGGCAAGCTCTTCAAGGCTAAGGGGGTTGTTTCCTGTTTATTTAGTTTTTATTTAGAACCCCACCAGCCGAAAACTCTCCATACACAGGTTGCTGGTGCACATGTAATTCTGATGTTGCCACAAAGTCTCCCAAGTCAAAACATTACCCCCGAGCGTATGGATCAGAAGTACTCGTTCTCTGATACAAATCTAAATTAAGATCCCTGAATGAACTGTATGAATGAAGAGTAGCTTGAAATGTACTAATGGAACTAGACGGCGCTATTGAAACAAGAGAAGCTAAGCCTCGGCTTAAAATCTCTAATTTCGACAGCGAACTTATCTATGACAAACAAGTGCTATAAACAACAAGACATCTTTAATAGTGTGAATGTGTAGAAGATTTTGTACGACCAATCCTGCTTGCTTTGCTATTTCTGTTACATTTATTTAAGTACTATTATATTATGTATTAATTAAAGGTACTGCAAGTAGTAGGTATGATTATGCTTTATTTCCAAAAATGGCGCCCTCTATTTACCCTACATTTTAATTACAATATATACAGAGGAACTGCATTCGAAGTTTACAAACTTGAAAGGAAGTAGATATTGCATTCGGAAGTCTCAAAAGCACACAAATTCACGAATTTTCAATTCACAAATTCACGAATTTGGCAAAGTGCGATATTAGTATTACGAAGCTGTAATATTGTTTTCCTCCTCTTTCACTATTATCGCTGTAAAGAGAGTTTTACATATACTCTTAATGGGTGGTGCATGGATGCAGATCAAAGGTCTGGTGAAAAAAGACTTGGCAACCATTTGGTAATGTGACGAATTTTGCAGCTTTGGCGATAAAAATTGTAGTTATGTAGAAAATGTGAATTTTGGCTTCGTTTATATCGTCAATCGAATTCCGAAAATTATTTTATAAAATTCCATTCCCATTCGGAAGAATGATTTTTTTTAACGCCAAAGCTATCATTCAATCCCGTTGTTGGTGTGTGTGCGTGCATGCGTGTGTTTGTGCGTGTTTATGTGTGTCCAAATACTATTATATCGCAAATTATAAACAGCTTTTTCTGTAAATTTATATACAGCGTCTTACAGCTGAATCTCTCTCTCTCTCTCTCTCTCTCTCTCTCTCTCTCACTCTGTGTGTGTGTGTGTGTGTGTGTGTGTGTGTGTGTGTGTGTGTGTGTGT
>JAOUZG010019110.1:154762-165938 GCA_026289955.1 Argiope argentata | reverse complement strand
TGTGTGTGTGTGTGTGTGTGTGTGTGTGTGTGTGTGTGTGTGTGTGTTGACGCTCTACAGCCAGACCACTTGTCCTAGAGCTACCAAAATTCGAAATTAGAGATTTTAAGCCGAGGCTTAGCGTCTCTTGTTTCAATAGCGCCGTCCTAGAGCTTGCAATTCAAGTAGATTTTTTTTAAATATTTAATTAGAATTTTCAATTCATAAATTTTAATACATATTCAAGCAATCAGAATCAATTACATTTACAATTTGTTTATTGAATTGTATATTGTTGTTTCAGATAGCTACTGGTCATATACATATACATATATGAAGATTGCATAATTGTATAAAACTTAAATGACATTATTGACCGTTTTTATTTTCTAATATACCAAATATAAAGAAATTAGTGGGATTATAAGAATACTGTGTTTTTATGAATCTGTACGTTTCAGACCTATCTGAGTTATACACACACATCATTTATGCACACACATTACACACACATCATTATACCTGTCTTTGAATATGATAATTCAAAAGGACTTTGAACTACAGGAATGACATTTTATATACATCAATATTTTATTGCAATATTTGGAAGCTGATATTTTGGGTAAGTATATAAAACTTTGATCAAACCCTATTCAGAGGAAATCTATTCATTTGATTGACTGGATAACAACTAACATGATAGCTACGAAAAAGAAAAGAACTAGATAAATTAACACACATATATGACACTTAAAAGTTTAAATCGGTATCAAATTTGGAACCCGGAATTTTGACAAGAATTTGACAATTTGTGATTCTTTCATTCCCAAACAGCTAAACGTAATAATTCAAAAATAAAACGTCTCATTTGTATGAAATTTTGTGACAAACGTAGTTCAAGGTTCAGTAAGGGTTTTAATAAAGAGGGTAAAAAGGTTTTCAAAACAAACGTTTATTTCCTTGTATTTTTGTATTAACAGAAATCCAGCGATTTATAGCCAAAAATTGCACTCTAATACAATCATTCGCAACTATTCTCCACCAATGGCATGCAGTTAATAATGGAGAAAATAAAAAGATTTTGAGAAAATACGCGAAAATTTTAAGAATGCCACTCCTACTGATTTATTTCAGTGAAAGACAATTAATTTCTAAGAATTTCGAATCCCTGGAAAACATTAAAATACTTTTTTGGCAAACTCCATGTCTTCAATCTTGGACATTATTTCTAACTCTTCTTTACTTTTCAGAAAACTAATTTCTCTGAATTACCTTTAAAAAATCTAACAATTGTTAGTCTTAATTCTCATTGTTAAATTTATTAAATAGATTCTATTTTTGCATCATATTTTATGCCCATGAAGTTTTAAAAAACCATCCTTGGAATTCTTCATCATCGCTACATTTCCATTTCTAAAATCAGAGCGAGTGGTCTCCCCAGATCTTGCTCACTTATTTTTTGATAAACTTGTTATGCCAGAGAAATCCTTCTTAGAAACTTTAATTACCAGATTAATTCCGTTTTGTAGCCGGTGTCCTGGCATAGGGGTATGGCGTCTTCCGCGTGATCTGGGAGTCTCGGCTTCGAGTCCCGGTTCGGGGGTGGTTTTTCTTCTGTGTTCTATTTGTAAGTTGTGTGAATGTGTATCCACCCGCCTGTAAAAAGGAGCAATACAGGGAGCCTGGCCCTAGTTGGCGTTACTACAAAACAAGAGACGCTAATGAGTCTTACATCGCTGACTACCTTGGCGTTCTTGTCCAAGGCAAGTGCCGTAAGAAACAACGACAACTCCATCTTGTAATAAGATTTGTTACAACTTAAAAATATATAAGAGAAAAATTTTAAAAAAAATAGAAAAAAATCATTGCAATGTGAGAGAGCAAATTGCGATTTTAAAGCTAACATTTCGTTACCCTTACCCTTCTGAAATCTGTGAAGAAAATTAAAGGAAAACAAGTCATTGCTCTCTTACTTCAATAACAAAATCAATCTATAACCTACCATAGAGTTTGCAGAGAAGTGCCAAACCAAATCTGATTGCGCGCACTACAAAATTATGCAAAAGTATAATTACGAATCATAGCGCATCTTCAGTACTCGATATTCCTAAAAGGGCTCATTTCACGGCATTGTTATTTTTCAGAATCCGATAGATGGCGCTATTTATGAATTATGAACCTGAAGATGATCGTTTGAGAAAATCTTGCAAAGATGTCATATCATACAATTTTCATTATTATATTCCTTTTCTTTCATGTGGTTTTAAAGAAAGATTGTGAGCATCATGTTTTCATGTGTATTATAGAGGAAATACACATGAACTTGCAATAATTTGCAGGGTTTCAAGCAATACGTTTATAATAGTTTCAATCAAACACTCCTCAAGCGCTTGCAAATAAATATATATTGTGAAACTGAGTATCATTTAGGCATATTATACATAATTAAAAGAGTTCTTAACCCTTTATGTACAGAATTATGTTGCCATCAATTTTCCAGCTTCATTTTCGCACCATTAATTAAGTTTCCTTGTACAATATAATCAGAGAACCCAAGACAAAAATTTTAATTAATAAAAATATCTTAATTAATTAAATTATTTATTAAATATTTTTCATTCCTACTTTTAGCTTATATTAACTTCTTGCTACTTGGGCTACATTCTCAGTGTTTTTTTAGAATATTGTCACCAAAAATAATCATATTACGAAAATATAATCCAGATTTAGATGGTACTTATAAGTACCGTTAGTAGATAAAGGGTTAATAGGATTTAGTTTTAGCGTCTCTAGCATCAATAAGTAAAAACCTTCCAATTCAATATTTCATAGGTATGGTTACATTGCTGTGCATAATATAGAGAAAGTAAAGTTATCGTCAAAAATTTCGAAAGCCAAATCCAAATCCAACAAAGAATTCATTATCTGTCGGACTGCATTTTTAAAAAAATATAAACACAATAACTCAAAAATGGAATGATTTAAATGCATCAAATTTGGTATGGGATTTTATGACTACAAGTGCAGTTTTGAGTCAAATTTTTGTGTGTTAATCACGGGAGAAAAACGCTTCTAAAGCACAAATTCGATTTTCAAATAGTATTAACCATACTCCAAGGATTAATCGCCAAAGATGGCATGAAATATGCAGTAAAATTGTTTATTTCATGACACATGTTACTATTATATAACTATGTAAATCGTTCTCAGGATTGCAACTTTATTGAGAGAAAGTTTTGGGGATACAAATCTCAATAGTTTTTACAAATCTTTACAATTTGTCCATGATTTCTCAAGGTATTAAAAATATTTCATGATGGCTTCATCCTATTAACAAAGCTTATTGGTTCAAACATTTTTCAGTTTTGATACTTAAAAAAATATTTTATCGATGAAACAAATTCATGCAAAAACTTATTTCTAGCTTTCCAAGTGCATTACAGGTCAGAACAAATTCGATTTTCCGAATATTTCTCCACACATCTATCTCGAATGTTTTCTCCCATTCTTGACTCACCCCCTCACGAATGTTTCGAGCAAGATTTCGGTTACATATTCAAAAAAGGAGCCATTCCTATTCAGTCCATTCACTTTCGTACTCCAAATGTGAAAAACGTATCAGAAAAAAAAAGTCCCATGCGACGTTCTGGCCCGAAGATATTTCGTGAACTGACATAAATTAAGTCACCTAAGCAGCGGAGCGGAAAGCAAATGGACGCTCCGAATACTAATATCGCAGTTTGACGAAAAGGTCACGGAATTTAAATTGCATATCATTTCCATCTCCATTCCGCGATGTTCGGGGAAAATAAAAATAAAAAAACGAAAATAATATTGGTGGAACTGGACAGATGATATTTAAAGGAGTTAAGTTATTTAAATTCGATATATTTTTTTTCTTGAGATATAAAGAACGCCTTCTTAAATTACAGATCGGAGCTCTTAATGGGGTTGCAAAAATCTTAACTAATTCTTGACGTCATTTCAAGAATTTATTTTAGACACTTCTTTTCATTTTTGTGAGTTTTTCATATATATATCCAGAACAAATATTTAAATAGGTGAATAGTTTTACTTTTTACTTTCCATAATAATCCTTGTAAGTGTAAATTATATACCGAATTCATTTTAATTCACCTTATTTTAAACTAGGCGTCTTTGGTGACCGTTGAATCTCCGTGGTTAATGGATATTAAAAATATGAATTAAATATTTTGTGAAACTTGTCTTAGTGTTTACTAAAAATATTAATTAAATATTTTGTGTGATTTTGTTAATAATTCAGATCGGAGCTCTTAATGTGGTTGCAAAAATCTTAACTAATTCCTGACGTCATTTCAAAAATGTATCTTCGACACTTTTTTTCATTTTTGTGAGTTTTTCATATAGAGGGAGAGATCAAATATTTAAACAAATAAATGGTTTTACTTTTTACTTTCCATAATAGCCCTTGTAAATGTAAATTACATACCGAATTCATTTTAATTCAACTTATTTTAAATTAGATGTCTTCGGTGACCATTGCATCTAATGAAACGTTAATGGATACTAAAAATATGAATTAAATATTTTGTGAAACTTGTCTTAGCGTTTTCTAAAAATATTAATTAATTATTTTGTATAACTTTGCTAATGTTTACTGAAGATATCAATTAAATATTTTGTGTAATTTTGCAAATGATTACCAAAAATATAAATTAAATATTTTGTGTAACTTTGTTAAAATTTACTAAAATTATTAATGAAATATTTTGTATAACTTTGTTAAAATTTACTAAAAATATTAATTAAATATTCAGTTAATGGTTACTAAAAATATTAATTAAATATTTGGTGAAATTTGTCTTAGTGTTTACTAAAAATATTAATTAAAAATGATGTGAAATTTTGTTAATAATTGCCAAAAGTATAAATTACGTGTTTTTCTGCAACTTTGTTTCATCAAAATATTTTTACTTTTCAGGATAGTGCTTATAAATATAAATTTTATACTAAATTAGATCAATTTCAATTCCTTTAAACTGGCCGATCTTGGCAACTGTTTGGTACCCCGAAATTAAAGGTTACTAAAAATATTAATTAATTATTTTGTGTAACTTTGTTAATTTTTTCTAAAAATATCAGTTAAATATTTTGTGTAATTTTGTAAATAATTACCAAAAATATAAATTAAATGTTTTGTGTAACTTTGTTAAAATTTACTAAAAATATTAATGAAATATGTTGTATAACTTTGTTAAAATTTATTAAAAATATTAATTAAATATTAAGTTAATGGTTACTAAAAATATACATTAAATGTTAAGTGAATGGTTACTAAAAATATTAATTAAATATTTTGTGAATGGTTACTAAAAATATTAATTAAATATTTTGTGAACCTTGTCTTAGTGTTTACGAAAAATATTAATTAAATATTTTGTGTAAATTTGATAATAATTGCCAAAAGTATAAATTAAGTTTTTTTGTGTTTTTGTGTAACTTTGTTTCATCAAAATATTTTTACTTTGAAGGACAGTCCTTATAAATATTAATTATATACTGAATTAGACCAATTTCAATAATCCTAAACTAGTCGTTCTTGGTAACTGTTTGGTACCCCGAAATTAAAGGCTACTAAAAATATTAATTAATTATTTTGTATAACTTTGCTAATGTTTACTAAAATATCAGTTAAATAATTTGTGTAATTTTGTAAACAATTACCAAAAATATAAATTAAATGTTTTATGTAACTTTGTTAAAATTTACTAAAAATATTAATGAAACGTTTTGTTTAACTTTGTTAAAATTTACAAAAATATTAATTAAATAATAATTTAATTGTTACTAAAATATAAATTAAATAACAAGTTAACGGTTATTTAAAATATAAATTAAATAATAAGTAATGCTACAATGTCACTAAAAATATTAATTAAATATTTTGTGAAACTTCTCTTAGTGTTTACTAAAAATATTAATTAAATACTTTGTAAACTGGCCGATCTTGGCAACTGTTTGGCAAACCAAAATTAAATGCTGCTGAAAATATTAATTAAATATTTGTATAACTTTGCTAATGTTTACTAAAAATATCAATTAAATATTTTGCGTAATTTTGTAAATGATTACCAAAAATATAAATAAAATGTTTTATGAAACTTTGTTAAAATCTACTAAAAATATCAATTAAATATTTTGTGTAATTTTGTAACTAATTACCAAAAATATAAATTGAATGTTTTGTGTAACTTTGTTAAAATTTACTAACATTATTAATGAAATATTTTGTATCAATTTGTTAAAATTTTCTAAAAATATTAATTAAATATTAAGTTAATGGTTACTAAAAATATAAATTAAATATTTTGTATAGTTTTGCTGCATCAAAATATTTATTTTCAAATTTTGATAGGTATATAATTCGTAATATTTTTAAAACCCAATGTTCTTCCTTGCGCTATGCATTTTCTTAATTGTCTATGTATATATTTTAATTACCACAAATTCTATCGATACTGCTACGTTAAGTGGTGGTGGAGTGGTCGGCTGTATAGAAGAAGAAGAGAAGAAGTTAGGTAGGAAAGGGATTGGAGTGGCATTCCTTGTGCTGCGAGATTGAACCTGCCAGTCAAAGACTCTCCGTGTGTGTGGTGGCTGGTGCAAATTAAATCTGTCGTGGTCTTAGAGCCCTCCACATTGAGAGTAATATCACATCGAGAAATTTCTTCATATCTGGAGTATGATCATACTCTGTCTAAATCTATTTAGATCTCCAGATCTAAATTACGATCTGTATATGAATGAATGAAATGCATGAATGGTCCGCCCCTTAAAAAGGATTTGTGACGTGTGCGAGCTAGAAGTCAAACTTCTTCTCAAGGGCCCATGCCCTCAGAAGCTATTGCATCCCTCCTTCCATTGTTAAGCAGAACACGAGAACAACAACAACAATCGAAGATGCATTGGATGATATATTTAATTAGATATATAAGTTTTAGATAGAAGCCAATAGGAACATACCTATTGCAGTGATTCTCAAGACTAGACAACGAGAAATTTCTTCAATTCGCCAATTATGGTCCCTAGAATCCCAAAAGTATTCATCTTTCTAATTTTGTTCTGATTTTAGTTGTTATGTGTTGAACATGTTGTTAAAAATATAAAAATCTCCCTCAGACGAGTTCATAAAGGGCTCATCTTGCACAAAAGAGGTGGAAATAGTGGGGGATTGAAACTTCTATTTCTCTGTAACTTTCTTAATATTGAAGATATAACAATATATGGTCAAATTAGAGCCTCATTAAGAAGAAAAATTTTTGTTGTTTAATGTTTTTCGATAATTGCAATATTTTAAAAGTCACGTGTTAAAAAGGGATTTTCTAGCTCTAATTTCGAAAGTTTCTAGCATCAACAATTCATGTTGCCAAGTAGCAACTTAGATCTAAAAGAACCTATATTCGCCTTCTAATTTGCCAAGATGGTTTTTTTAACTATAGATGAATAAAATAAAGTCTTAAATTATGTTTGAAAGTTAATTTTTATATCATATATATTTCAAGCATTGGGTAAGAAAAAAGTATTTAATCCAATTCCGTAAAATTAATGCATTCAAAACTCAGCAGACGATATCTGTAGAAAAAGGTCAGAAGGGGGAAAAACATATTTTATCATCGATCTATTCGCTGTATTTATTCCTTTTCATAAAGTTGATGGATGCTTTTTAGTTATGAAAAATTGACATATCTGCATAAATTTTCTTCACTATTATTACAAAAAATGAGCGGCTTCCATTTTCTAAAAGTCTCGCGTACTTCCTGATAAAAATACCACTTAAAGTCGTTGGTGATAACAGAAAAGTAGATATTAAATAGATAATATTAGATGCGTAGATAACTTATATATATAACAATATGGATATGTAATTAATATAGTTCTACAGATATATTAATACAGATATATTGATATAATACCGGCTTTCTGGCACAGAGATAGCACTTCTTCATTCTCCTCTAAGAGTCCTGGGTTCGAGTCCCGATTTGGGCATGGTTGTTCTTCTGTGTGCTATCTGTGAGATGTGTGACTGTATAAAGGGGCTGCGCAAGCAAATGTGGTGTGTGTGTAGGTAAGTCGTACTCTTAGCCCTAGTTGGCGCTACTTCAAAAACAGGAGACGCTCCTTTCGGCTTAAATCTGCTGCTGCATCAGCAGAGGCCTTGTCCAGAGGCAAGTGTCATAAGTAACAACAACAACATATTTATATAATAGTATGGATATATTTAATATATAACTTTAATGCCAGGGTCCTGGCATAGAGGTATCGCGTCTTCCCCGTAATCAGGGTGTCCCGGGTTCGTGTCCCGGTTGAAGCAGAGTTGTTCTTCAATGAGGTGATGAAACTGAAGGGGAATCTGTGAGGTGTGTGAATGCCCCCCCCTCTAAAAAGAGGCTGTGTAAGAGAATGTGATGAGTGTGTAGCTAAGTCGTATTCTTGTTCCTAGTTGGAGCTACTTCAAAAACAAAACACACTCATTCGGCTTAAAATCGGCTGACGGCCGTCAGCGCGCTTGTCCATGGCAAGTGCCATTAGTAACAACAACAACATAACTTAAATAGATAACTTTAGATATATGGTATTATTAAATACCACTTGTCTAAAGTCAAAGTTATTTATGACTATGATTTAACATTAATAGTTATCAAAACCAGTATTATAGGAGATTCGAATCTGGCACTGGAAAATCTAATCTGATAATTTTTTATTCAATTTTTGTTATATTATCTTAATCTGAGGCTAAGATTATTGGACTTATGTTTTAGTTATACGTTGTATTCGTGATTTATATGCATATAAATTATCTAAAATTATTCAAAAACAATATTAAATATTTTGCAGACTTGCATTTGATAATTTTTTCTTTCGTTTTGTTATATTGAAAAATGTACTGTTAATTAGAGCAACAATCAAATGTGTAGTGCATTTAATATAATAACAAAACAAGTAATTATAAATCTAATATTCAAAACTATAAAAAGCATTAGCTTGAAATAAATACAAAAATATTTCATATAATGTATTTAATTTAGCGAAAATATTGTAAGAAAAATTATTATCATTGAAAAGCTTTCTTTTTTAATTTTAAAATGGCACAAAAATAGCTTTTTTATCAATAATATGCTCCGAAGTAATGTAGGGAAAATATTGCCAATTCTATTGATTATAAATTAAAGTATAATTAAGATTTTGAAACTCTTCTTTTGTAAGTTTCAATTGCACAATAAATTTGTTGTTCTAAATTCAACAGTGTTTGTAAATAACTAAGGTTATCGCTGTATCATGTAAACCGCCAATAATTTTCTAATAATATCCAACCATTTAACATAATCGTATTGAAACATTCTAAGTCTCTATCTTCTGAATGTAATTGCAGAAATCAAGTGAAAATACGCAACAATTGAGAATATATAAAATACAATAATTATGAAATATAAGCCTTTAGAGAATTCACCATTTTAATTGAAACCAATATGTGATACTTGCTGATTTTTTTAAGGATTATTCTTTAACATACAGTAAAGAGCATCCAAAAGTCGAATTGATGTTTTAGACGCGTTTTTCTCGACCAACTCAAATCAAAATTTAACTCAAAACGACTATTATAGTCAAAAATACATATACAAATTTGACAGCATTTTTGAGTAATCATGTTTACATGCTTCTAAGCTGGCGTCCTGGCATAGGGATACACGTCTTCCCAGCTATCTGGGCGCATGGGCTCGAGTCCGGGTTCGGGCATGGTTCTTCTTCTGTGTTCTATCTGTAAGGTGTGTGAATGTGCCCCCAATAAAAAGGGGGCTGTGCAAGCGAATATGATGAGTGAGAAGCAAAAATTGTACTTTTGACCCTAGTTGGCGTTACTACAAAAAAAGAGACGCTGATTAGGCTTAAATCGCTGACTACGTCAGTGAGCTCGTCCAGGCAAGTGCTATAAAAAACAACACATGCTTCTGAAAGTATAGACCGAAAGATGATCAACCATTTTTTGAATATGATTTAATATATGAAATATATCTGCATTCTATATGTTAAATTTGTGTGCCGAACATTATCCACCCAATTGTTTTCCTTATGTAATAACCCTGATAGCTAATATTCAGTTCATCGACCATACATTCTCTCAACGGATTTTGATCAAAATATACAAATTTAGTATATAGATCGTATACCGTATTTCATCCATCTAGCTCCCTAGAAGCACACAAATATTGTATAATATTGATCAATATTCTCAATATTGTTTAATTTTGTGGAATATTGTTTAATATCCCACAATATTTAACAATATTATGCTAAAGAAAGTCTTGCCTGGCTTAATCGCTTCTGAGTTTATCTTTATCACAGATAGACAAACATTTTTTTAAATGTGTTTTTCCTTCTCAGGATGGTTTAAAATTCGTCTAAATCCCGAGTTCGAATATTTAAAGATTCAATTCTTTTTTCTCCAAATTTCGTATACCAGAGAGTAAAAAGAAGATGGAAATTTTATATTAAAAAAAATTAAATTGATTTGAACAAATTATTTATGGTGTTTTCTTCATCAACATGGAATTTTTTCAAAGAATGTACTCGTATTGTAAATATGAATTTATAGATATACGGCGTCATCTAGATACATAATCAGTAACTAAAGCTAACACTTTATTTCTTAGTGATACATTATCCTTCTAGATGGCGCCACAGTCTCGTTTCTTAATGCAACAGTGACTGTAAAAAGTGATTAAAAAATATTAATTTATTTCAGAAATTTATAAATTGTTAAAATTGATAATTTTTGATTCAGAAATTTACTGATGATTAAAATTGATAAAAGTGATACAGATTATAGTTATTTCAGTAAATGTTAAACAGAATGTAAAAAGGAATTAATTCGTCCTTTTTTTTCTGAGATGACGCTTAACTCGTCATAATTTTAGCGTAGCCTAAAGCTATTTATTACAAATAAAATTTAATCATATCTTAAAATAAGATTATTATCAATAAACTAAATCAAGCTCAAAACATGCTTTAGTAATCCTTAAAATACTTTCGACAGAGTAAATCCATGAACGTCGAATGCCAAATTCGGTTCATATTTGCTTCAACACACACACACACACACACACACACACAGATAGATAGATAGATAGATAGATAGATAGATAGATAGATAGATAGA
>JAOUZG010019110.1:129122-140119 GCA_026289955.1 Argiope argentata | reverse complement strand
GAAGTCACATGTCACGTACCTTTGACGTCACATGAATTGACCCCATTGAAGCCATATATAGCAGTAGACTAAATCTGAAACTATCTATAAAAAAAAAAGACTTACTCTGAATACAACATTGGGGAAGCTTAGTCCTTGTATTCTAAAAATGAAGGAGGGAATTTGAATTTTATTGATGTCATAATGGATAACATGAAATATTTGTGTGCACTTAAAAAAAAGTAAAGAAGAAAAGAAATCGATAGCACAAAAAAAATGAGTTAAGGATTAAATTTTATTGACTTGATCGATTGAAAAATGTAATATATAGCAACCCAGGTTGTAATACTCTGAAAGTCAAAATACCAAATTTGGTTTTTCACTTGAGACACAATTCAAGATTGCATGAAAAAACATAGTAGGCATACAGACAAAATTATGCTCTAATGAAACGTTATAACATACTCCTTCAATCCACAAGTCTTATTTGTGCTCCAAGAATGGATAAAAACAGCATCTGAATAAGCTTTTTTTAAATTAAAATACCTTGTAACTTAGAAACTTTTCTGAATGCAGAAGCATATAAACAAAATATCCAAATTAATTGTATATTCAAATTTTTCAAAAAAAGAGGTATGAGCTTTGAGTTCTTGTTTGAATTTTATGTAACATTTTATGTATTTAAGGAAAGAAAAAAGTAATATGTATCCAATTTTGAAAGACCCTAAGTCAAAAAATAAAAGTTCAAAAGAAATATTTATTTTCAATGGAGAAATATTGAGTAAACACTGTAGCAATTGAAGGTCGCGGTACGAACCTGCGACTCTTGGGCCTGTAGCCGTGTAGCATACCGATCAAGTAAAAGGGATCCTTCAGCTCGAAGGATAATATCTGGCCTATAAGGTTAATGCTACAGTACTTCCCCACCAGTGAGTCGGCGAAGAAGCGAACAATTTTTGTATTGTGCCAAGTGTTATGGCGAGTTGCTGCTTGCTCGTTAAATGGGTCTGACGATTTTTTGTTTGTTTGTTTTGCTTTTAGCTTTCGTCAAGTGAGTCTGGGGATTTTGCTGCGGGTAAATGGCGCCATGACTGTAGCGGAAGGTTGCATTATCAAGGTCACCAATGTGGCGATTGAAGGTCGCGGTACGAACCTGTGATGCTTGGGCCAGTAGCCGAGTAAAATACCGATCAAACAAAAGAGACCCTTCAGCTCGAAGGATATTATCTGGCTTATATGGATAACGCTACAACACTATTTTTCAGTTTATATTATGTAACTAAAAATTTAAGAGTGAATATTCACTTTTCTGATACATATCAACATACATATCTCAAACATTTTGACCAACAAAAGTAAATTTAGAGAAACATTAAAGACTCGCGGTTCAACTTCAACAACAAAAAAAGTGGTTCACTTTTAGACATTTATACTTTAAAATGAGCTAATTAAAACCTGGTGAGCTTTATTTATAAAGTAAGGTGGTTTAAAAAATTAAATTAGAATTTAATTATTTATGTATGATGCTTCGATAAACCTCATATAAGCAAATATTTTTAATCTAGGAATGCATTCTCTATTATATTTAGAAAGCCTTATATTTTTATTATAATTCGAAACATAATAAATACTTTGAAACTGAATAATTAATGTAAAATATTTTATTAGAAAACATGATACTTAATTACATAACAATTCGAAATAGAAAGTCAACATATTTGATCATTTTATTTACTTACAAAAATATAATTCTATTTTAAAATTAATTTTAAAATTTAAATTTATTTGTTTCGTTTTCTTTTCGCACTCTCTTTCTTTCAAAGTAAAAAGTTTAAGGCCGCGATTTTTAATTATTTTGTAAAAAGCAATAAAGTCGGTAACAATAACCTATTGTTTGCGAAATAAATCTTTGCCCCCTAATTTCCATAACTGTTTTTTTGGGGGGGGGTTAAAAATTTAATTTTTTAAATCGCCAACAATTTTAAAATTAATAAACTGTGCCCAAGTCACTAAACCTTTACGAGTTGCTATGTTGCTAATATATATGCTGAATAATTGTTGGTATAAGTTACGTCCTTGAGGCATACTTTACGGACAACCCTTTTACAAGGATACAAGGGCCGTCGAGAGATTCCGTATTTCTAATAACGGTTACGTATGTTTCTGCCCATTGCATTTCTCTGCTCATCATTTATCTCGTTTCTGCAATTATGGAAGGGAGGAAAGGCGTTTTGATTGCATTTAGGAACTCATTTTGATTGCATTAGGAATTTGCATCTTGCCTTTTGAATTAAAGTGATCATAAAATAGAAACTATGCCTTCAATTAATGAAAACCCTTTTTGTTTTTAATAATTTATTGCAAACACATTTGTGACCGTGAATCGTGGCTTTCTCTTTAATTAAATTTGAGGATACGTAGATATTCTTTACTGCTGAAAATCTTTCAATAAAATATCATTTTTTTTAGGTAAACAAATGATGATGAATAATTTGATCTATTTTTTTTACAGACACTTATAAAGTACTATGCTGTTTTTAATCACCCTGACATTTTGACGGCAGGCAAAATAGAAGAATTGAGAACATGTTTCAAAAAGATGGCAACACTCAATCTGAAATATAAATAAAAAAATAATAAGTCGCGCCGAACTTTAAACCTAAACAGTGTGACAACAAATTATAATCATTGATTTAAATTGGAAATTAATTTATTCTATAGAAATTTAAGATTTCGATTCTGCAATCATAATTTTAAACATCTTAATTTTTTGTATTGCTGAAAATCTTTTGTGAATTCGAGAATATCATGAATTATTTTTCCCCGGGAAAGCAATTTCCGTTTTGAAGTTTTAAATTACTTAACGATAAATGGATCCTGTTTCTTTTAATAATAGGATGCTGCACATTTATATGATTTTTAATTTGTTTGTGTAATGGAGGTAAGCACTTATGAATGTATTTTCTGAAAACGGTTGATTGAATGATTCTGATTCTTTGATTACATGAGCCAAATTACATATATGAATTATTGAGAACATTAAAAATTTTATTTATAATCGTGTATTAATTTGATGTGAAATTTACCTCTGTTTTTTTTTGTTACAATTTGGAGGCAACCTAGATATCGAAATATGGAATGCAGATCAGCATGTATTTTTTATAGTTATTCGAAAATCTTGCAATTTACAAAAATTATATTCGAATTTTAAAATCAAATCTTTATATTATTTTAAAATGTTAGATATGATTAATCTGTCTTTAGTTTAACTTAAAAAATTGCACTTAAATATACATCAGTGGTGTTACAAAAAAGAGTTTATTATGTATTTATTTTCATTTTAGTTATTATTTTTCTCTTTTTTTCCTTATTTGCTCATAAGACAGATCTTATGTAAGAAATGGGTTTTACTTTTTATTTGTTTCCTACAATACCATAATCTCTAATTTTATTAAGAGCTGTTATTTCTGCCTTTAAGATAATGAATAGTATATAAGTCCCTAATACTATTATGCCAATAAGTATATTTTGGCTTAATTATTAGATTTAACACATGCTGCTCAGATCTGATTATTGATAGTGAATATCCATAAAAATCTCATTGCATAATTCTGATTCTTTGATAAATTATTACTATTGCGAAAAATTCAAGAAATTATTACTTTAATTCTAGAAACTATAATTCAGTCTCTAAAATGTTCTTCAAAGTTGAAGTTTTGATATCCATTTTCCAGATAATTCACTTTGAGTGTATAATCTCCAAAGCATTTTCAACTTTGATTTTTAAATTGAAAAGGACTCAGCCATTTCGTACTTCATTCAAAACTCTTTTACATCATTGGTAATAGCAACTAAAAGAAGGCTCTGTATCTATAAAATGAAACTGTAAAAAATTTAAAATTATTACCATTGTCATGCATGATAATTTTTGGAATTTCTATGTGATTGATAATTTTGCACCTGCAGCCTAATATTTTTTTAAAAAATCTGTTTACAAATAATTTTGATATGTATGCCTATTCTATATATTAATAATTTTAAATAAAGAACTGAAATGTTAAATTTTTTTTAAAAAAAATACAAACTACAGAAAAGTTTCCTCCCTGTTAAATTAATCATCATTAATTCCAAAGAATGCATTTTTTTTAAATTTATTTTTACACAAAATTAAAAATAAAGTTATAATTGAAATATTAAATTTTGTATTTTTGCAATGAAATTTAGGTTCTTACATATTATCCGTCCAACTTTATTGTCTATGAGTTGCTAAAATGCCAGTTAGGGCAATCTGGCAATGATGTAATGGTAGTTGATCTTTATAGCCAAATTTAAATCCGTTGCCAATGAGCTACTAAACCATTGGCGAAGTTACTAAATTAAAATTCAAGTATATATTGTTTATATTTTTTATCATGTCAGAGCATAATGTTGTTTTAGGAATGAGGATTGTGGCCTCAACAGAAATCTGTGGATGAAAAATTAAAATTTTATTACCTGCACAAGCATCTCAAAATATCAGCTTTTAATAATGTGTTGCCATTGCATTTACAAAAGCTCTGATTAAAAAATATGAGAATCACTACAGCAAATAAAATATAGAAAAATGACATTTTGAGCACTTGATTATGCAAAATGAAATAAATAGAAAATGTGATATTTTTTTTAACAATAAAGCCGAGACAAAGTTTTTTTATGATCATTTGCAATACTTAAATTAATAATTCAATAAAACAATTAAAATGAATAAAAATATAATTTAACTTGCATGAGCACGTGGTGCTGGGCAGTTCAAGAAATTATGTTCTGATATGATACATTTAATTATGCATATTAGATTTCATCTTCTTTTTTATATGTATATGGAAAAAAACACTTTTCACAATAACTCCCATCTACTGTAATTATTGTGGGCAGTTGCATTTTCGCAGAACTAATTGCCCATAAGATATTTAGATTAATAATATAGAACTGATATTCATTGAAATATAAAGCAATATTTACCATCCGTTCCAGAATTTTAAGAAAATCAAAAAAATTGGTGAAGGTGGCTTTGCTGATGTTTATGAAGCGAAATATCATGGTGAAGAAAAATGTTTCAAAGATCATGTGGCTATAAAAATAGTAAGTTTATTGAATTCATTGCTATAATATGAAATAATCTATTGACTATGTTTGATAAAAATAGTAATAATTAATAAATAAATAAAAATAAAAATTCATTGTTAATAAAATTACCTGATTCAGTCTTTATTTAAAATTTAGTTGTGAATGCATGTTCTTATTGGAATCAGCATTTAAAGTAAACTAGACCATGCATTTAGATTGTTTGCATTTTATTGATTATTTTTTATTTTACTAGATCGTTTGCATTTTATTGAGTTTACTGCATATGATATTTCCCTTCCTTTGTAAATTATTTTATACATATATTTCTATTTTTGTAAAGTGTGTATCTCTTAATATATATAAATTACGTGTCACATTGTTTGTCCGCGATGGACTTCTAAGGTACTTAACTGATTTTAATAAAATTTACACACAACTTGCAGTTTGATCCAACCTAAAAGATAGGATAGTTTATTTTTCGAAATATCAATTAGTTCGGGAGAAATTAATTAAAATCCCTTAATTTCTGTGAAATTTAAACCTGTAAAGTTACTTTCCGAGTGAAACATGGCCTTCCGGAGCAGCGATCGCTCATGAGTACCTTTTCATCCAGTAAAACCGCGTTTTTAAAATTGCCATCGTTACGTGTCCGTTCAACTTATACTCAATATCGCTGTGGAATCGGATGGACTTTTTATCGTAGACCACGGAGGTATAATTCATTTTATGAAATATCAACACAAAAATTAAATATTGATTTTTTTAAAAAAAAGTTCATTTTGACGGGTCTATTTCTCGAATGGCCCTGTAAAATAGACGCTTAGCTGGAAAAATACAGAAAATATGTTTCCTGAAAGGCAATACGATGTAGTATGTTGCAACACAATTTTAAAAATCGAATTTCTAAAACTGCATTTTTGGCGAATTTTTTAATGAAGAGGCGAAAATTCACTTTAATATTTAATTACGCTGAAACTTTTCAACATAACTTAATCAATTTTTTTACATAACATTTGATAAATTTTTCAAAATCGTGTGAAAGATTGTAAAAATCGGACAAAAAATTGTGCATTAATATTTTTTTGTCGTTTATTGGGTTTTCCTCTTCAACATCACAAATCTAATCCATTAATAAATAAAAATGAGACTAAACTTTTTTATATATAATTTGGCATTGCTTTGGCACACCCTTATCAATTTTGAAAACAACCTAGCAAAAAGTACGCATCTTATGAATTCATTCCAGGTTTTCCACCTCACATACTTTACCTGAAAGTTGGGACACCAGTAATGCTACTACGAAACCTTTGTCCTCCAAAGTTATACAATGGCATCAGACTATAAGTGACTAGACTTAATAAGTTTGTAATCGAAGCTACGATAATTACTGGATGCGCTCCAGGAGAGTTGGTTTTAATACCCCGCTTTCCACTAATTCGTCAGACTATCCTTTGGAATTTAGAAGAGTGCACTTTCCTGTAAAAGTTTGCTTTGCAATAACCGTTAATAAGTCACAAGGACAGACATTAAAAGTAGCAGGGATCGATTTAAGAGAAGACTGCTTAATAGTTTTAGCACCAGAAAAAAAAACCCTAAAATGTTGTATACAAAGAAGTTCTTGCTTAAACATAGGTATAACTATAAAATGTGGATAGCCAGCAGTTGCAAAGAAAATCATTACTTTAAAAGGATCCTTACGGACAGTTAAGGGCACATATATAAGGAGTCCAGGGGCACCGGGACCCTCCCAAAATTAGAAAACATTATAGGTAATAAGTAATTATTATAGGGTATTTTCTTAACTAGGTGCACCAAGCACTGTCATCCCCTACTAATTCCATTACCCGAGCAATGCCGGGTACGGGAATGCTAGTATATATATAAAAAGTAATTCATTTGAAATGCATGGTTACAAAAATGCTATATATTAAATAAGGTAATATTTTTGCAGATTTTTTTTTTTTTTGTCCTTGAGTTTTTATGTTTTATTTTGCAAGAAATTTACTTTGCAAGTCTACTAATTTTTGAAAACAAACACAAATGAATTTTATGATCTTGAAAGGTTCCTTTTAGAGATGCCTTTACTAATTTTATTAAAATGTCTATTTGAAGTCTGGTTCTCCACCTCCTCCCCTCCCCTTCTTTTTCTTATGTATAGTTCTCAATATTTCAAGTATTTTCACTCAGTGTTTTGATATTACTTATTACATTTCATAAATGTCAGTATTGTTTCTGTGATTTCATCCTTTTATTCTGTTATTTTAATTACTTTTTATGTTAATTTCAAGATTGTTTATGAATAAAAATTAATTTCATCCTACTTCAATTTGAAGCTGCTTGTTTTATAAATTTAGATAAAGAAAAATAGTTCTACTTGGAGACAGCATGAAAAGTTTGTTAGACAAGAAATTGAAATCCATAAAAGTCTTCAACATGACAATATTGTCAAGGTAATAATAAAATTTTTCTAAAGAAATTGTCTTTTTAAAATTCTAAAAAGTTTCATTTTTAAATGCCCAACTGTGAGTTTTTATGCATTCAATATCAACAAAATATTATAAACAAGAAAATATAATAAAATTATAAAAACTTCTCTATTATCGAAATGTTGGAACGACATATTCTTTTTATCTTTAAAATTGATATGGAACTAGGCAAATTTGCTTGTGCAAAAAAATAATACTCACAGTTTTAAGAAATTTTTTTTACTGAAATTGAGATTTAACTAAAATCCATTTCTGTAAGTTATAGTTTGTGTTGCTTCCACATATAATTCAGTTTAGATGTCTAAATAACATCATGTATGCAATAGTGTGAAAAGAAAATAATTCAATAATTCTGATTTAAAGAACTGAATGCTCATAGTTTCACTAAAAAGTTTTGAAAGGCAAAAATCAAGCCCTATAAAAATTTAGAGTTAACAGATTATTAATAATCTTACTGAGTTAATAAGTTAGTTGATTTAATATCAATTGATGAATCATTAATATTATGACTGTATGGAAGTAATTTGTATCTCAAATTTCTGTTTTATGTAGTATGCTTATAAATAGTTTTGTGAAATCTTTTAAACATCTCTTAATGAAAATAAGAACTAAATAGTGTTTATTATGCTTATTCCTCATATCTATAATTTAATTGATTTATGCCTATTCTCTGGCATATATGAGTAATTAAATTGCAATGACCTAAATAGGTAGAAGAAAAGATTAAAATCAAATCTGCTATGCATATTTCAATATATCATGTCAAAATAATTTCTTAAACAGCCAATCACCACTTACTCGTGCAAGTTAAATAATATTTTTGTTCATTTTAATTGTTTCATTGAATTAGTACTATCTGTCCATGACAAGATCTCTTCCCGACAAAGGTCTATGTTACGATGGGCCTCTTCAAAACAGGTTACTGCAAGAAGAGTCCATTTCGCAGAGGCAGAAATTCATTCAAGTTTCTTACATTGGTTTGTTTAGGGCCAAATTGGCGGTATTTGATATATTGCATTTAATAATTGGAACAAATTCAAAAATAATTCTGGGCTGAAAGAGATTTTGTTGGGGACAGACAGTAACTTTAGTATTGCAAACAATAAAAAAAGCCTTGTCTCACATTTATTATTTAAAAAAAATATCACATTTCATATAACCACATGCTCAAAATTACATTTTTCTAGGTTTTATTTTCTGTAGTAATTAACTTATTTTTTTAATCAGAGCTTTTGTAAATGCAAGGAAAACACATTATTAAAAGTCGGATTTTTTTTTTTTTTTTTTTTTTTTTTGAGATGCTTGTGCAGGTAATAAAATTTTTATTTTTGCGTATGAATTTTTGTAGACTTCAACAACCTCATCTCAAAAACATCATGTTCTGACTTGTTAAAAATATTTGAAGACCAAAACAAGTTTTTTTTTTTTTTTCTGAATAAGATTATATAAATAATAAAATCATAATTATAGACGTTTGTTTTTTGTTGTTGTCTTTTTATAAAAGAAATCTTCTAATTGTTTTTCTAATCTTCTAATTTTTGAAGTTTTTGTTTTTGTATTTTTTCCCCAAACTTCTTTTTTTTCCTCCTCAGCTTCACCAGTATTTTGAGGATCGGAACACAATTTCACTGGTCCTGGAACTTTGCAGTAATGGTTCATTACATGATTACATGAAAAAAAGAAAGCAGCCTTTTGATGAATATGATGGTCAGAAAATTTGGTTGCTATTTTGATATGCTTATTATATTTATTTTGATATCTAAAATTAAACACAAAGGTTATTGGTAATTTTCAATGCTATTACTTTATGCTCTTGCTTAAAAGTTGCTTCTTAATGTTATTAATACTATATTTATTTTTGCACTCTAGTTTTGCAGTTTGTTTGTTCCTTGGTATCTATTATTATAAAATAGAAACTATCATTTTAAAAATTTTAATAAGACATGGAGATTTGATTCAGGATTTTGCACTTTTATCCTGAAGTTTGGAATTAAAAAATGCTAATAAATATTTAAGATTAGAAATAAAGATAGTAAATCCTTCTCTCAAAAATAAGTATTTTTAATTTTAAAATATATTTGTGAATAAATAAGAATTGAGGAATTATTTTAAATTTTACTTTTTTTTTGGAAGCATATAAAAATAAATGGCTGGAGATTTTAAGAACATATAATACATAACCATATAATTTTTTACTTATTAATAATTTTTTATTTCATTTTTACAAAATTTCATTATGTAGATTTATTAATAAAAATTAATTTATTTTCAAATGATTTTATGCTTTTTTTAAAAAATATATATTATTAATATTGTGGAAAAAATATATATGTAAAGAATTTTGAATGAATAATAATTATTGTCATTTAACCAATATGTTGTAATTTGTATTCTTAATATGCTCATATTAAATGCTTAATATGATGAATATTATATGTAGAAAGGCTTAAATATTATGTAATTTTAAAATAACATTATTTGTTAAGAGATATTTATAGCCACATATAATTTACAGAATGAGATCTTTTGAATTTTAAAAAACAAATAGATGAATTCTGCAAAGAATTGAAATAAATTCCTAAGACCCTGATGGATAAATTTGAAATATTATGCATAGGACAATACAGAACATGTGTATCTCTTTTTTCTTGATTATAATTCTAAAAGGGTCTATAATTTCATCCAAATGATAATATTTCCTTGTGTTCATGTAACTGTTCTTTCAAAAATGTAGGTGTAAATTTTACTGTTATTTCAAAGCAATTTGATGCATATGTTACTAAGAATCCATTATAGTGTATATTTTCTTTTTGTAATTTTATAAAGGTTCATGAATTTTTTACTTAATGAAATTCATTTTAAATTTTAATGTATGAATTATAACATTTTATTGTTCATATTATGTCTGCCTTGATTGTTTTTTGTGAAATAAATGATTAATTTATTTTTTAATATTTTATACCTTTTATTGAACAACTGAGTTCAAACATTGTGACTGCAACTAAAAATATTAGAATAATTTCAGTTTTTACTTTGAAGAATGGTATTAACTTTCAATTACTTGTAAATAATTATTTATTTATTTATTGCAGCATATAAAATTTTTAAGCAAATTGTTGATGGAGTTATGTATTTGCATAGTAAGTGTATCATTCATCGAGATCTGACACTGAGAAATATATTATTAACCAAAGATATGAAAGTGGTGAGTTTATTATTTTCTTTTTTAAAGTTACAATGCTTAGATTTATTTTTTTATACCTCTAGTCTTATTTATTTACTTTTTTAAATATCTTTTGCAACATTTTTTTTTTCTTTTTTAATTTATTTGCATATATGAACTAATGGGGATTCCTTGTTTAAGGTGTATCTATCTATCTATATATATATATTCCTTAAACAAGGAATAATATAAGGTGTATATAT
>JAOUZG010019110.1:111675-129112 GCA_026289955.1 Argiope argentata | reverse complement strand
TATATTCCTTAAACAAGGAATAATATAAGGTGTATATATATATATTCTCTCAATTGTCCTAAGAAATGTCAACAGTGAAAAAAGCTTTTCAAAATCAAAGTTGATAAAAAAAATTAAGATTTAGATCAACCATAAACAGTTTAAAGCTAATTAAACTTGTTTATTTTGCTATAGACAATAATGGTGCAATACAGAACATTGCTCTTTTAAAAAAGTAGGCAAAATTTTGATTAAAGATGAAATATTTATTTTTAATTTTTGAACTTTTTAATTAAAAAATCTTTTTTATCATTCTAATTCTAACTTCATTTGTGTTTGTATTCTTTGTGCCATAGTTCGTTTTATATTCTTAATTGTATGTAATAATTATTTAATCCTATTGATGCATGCTATGAATATTATGTGTATTCATATATCAATAAGTTGCATGCTATTAAGAACTTATGTAACAAAAATTTATCATATAAAATATACATGTAGGATTTTGTTATTTGTTCCCAGAACAATACACAATGACAAATGTATCTTTGCTGAAAAATTCTTTAGAATTTATGTCTGAAAAAAAAAGCAGTGAATTTTTTCTATGGCCTAAGCAGCTGAGATCCATGATATTCCATTGCTGATTCCTGTAATTTATCTTTAAAAAAAGTTCAAAAATTGTTATCTTATTGATAAATATATATAATGTAACTGAAGATTTCACAATAAAATGGACATGCTTCTGTAAAAATGTAACTATTTTAGACATGACAATTTTTAGAAAATAAAGTATGACCATTTAAGGAAAAAAAGTTAGAAATGCTTATGTTTTATGAGAGTATTTTGGTATTAATGTTTCAAATTGAAAATATTAAGACACTATGTTAAAATATCTATTATTTCAATCAAGAAACTCTAATTTATATATAAAAGAAAATTGTTACAAATATTTTGTTATGTTGTACTTTTCTAAATTATTCTCTTGAATTAATAATGAATTAAATAAATGTTATTCAGGTGATAGTCTTTTGTAGGCTTGAATATGAAAAATTGCTTTACAACATATGCTTCTTAAATTTATACTAAAATTTAGCATCGGTTTTCCTATATGTCTGTGATATAATGCATTGTCAATAAATTAGAATTCCAACATCCAAACTTAATTCGTAGTTTTTCTGTTTTTCCAATTATAATCTATGAATATAATATTTAACACTATAATAAATGAAAGTAATTTTAAAATTAATCTGACATTTTGATTCATTTTTGCAGTTACAAGGCTAGGAAGGCTGTAATTTTCTAATTTCCTTTTTTCAGTTACAATATTCTCATAATATTTAAATATTTTAAACTTTTTTTCTTATAGAAAATTGCTGATTTTGGTCTCTCAACAGATTCAGTTCAACCAGATGTAAAGAAATATACTGTAGTTGGGACACCTAATTACATGCCTCCGTAAGCATGATTTTTTTTTTGATAGTTTAATTATTGCATATAAATTTTTACATGTGTTAGATATGACAGGTTCTTGTGGAAATACAAATTTCTACTTTCTAAAATTAGAAATTGTTTCATTGTAAAATTTTGTAGAGTCCTAGTTATAATTTGTGAGATTAATTAATTTTCTTTTATGTTATAATTTTGTTATATTTTTAATATCCATATCATTTTTTATACACATTTGTTCTCTTTGTTGTTCAAATAATCATATTCATTTTATTTCTTAGTGTTCATGTTCGTCAAAATTCATTATTTCAAGAAATTCAACTTTTCTTTTTTCCCTTACTTGGTCTTAATATCTGTTAGATATAGAATATCGATTGATTTGCATAACAGGAATGAGGTTTTTTTTTTTAATGCATTTTTGAGCCTCACTTTCAAGAATCATTACTCAATTACAATCAACATTATTCTCTAAAATGTTATTTTTTCAATTTGTTAAGTTTCATCAAGAGCTGATGTCACTATTATGTCCAACTTAATGAAAAGAGTTAATGGAGTAATCTTTGTGGAAAATTGTGCATTGATCTTCTTTATTAATTTTCAATGTTTAATTAAGTGTTGTGTGTAATTAAGTGTCATGTTAATAAGTTCCAATGTTTACATTTTGAGCATGTGTTATATCATTGAATTCCAATGTACAGCAGTAAAGTCAGAACTATAATAAATCTTTACATTTTTATATAATATTTATAATGAATAACCATCCGTTCATTGAAATACATCATCACAGATAGATGATGAAGTACTTTATTTTCAATTACAGTAGTTTTGATATTGTTAAGAGCTTCTGTTAACCTGTACTGCCTTTTTTCATCACAACTTTCTTTGAAGTATCAATCTTTATTTTGATTTATTGCTTCTTTTTTTCCTTAATACATTTAGTTAACGTCAGTTCTAAAAAAATTGTTGAGTACTATTCTTTCTAAAACAGATTTTGGCTGTATAAATTAATGGCTCAATAAGAAAAGACAATCACTTTGGATTTGTTCTCCATGCTGCTCTTAAAATATAATTTAGGGTTTTTAATTCTTCTCCAGTTATAAATTGGTATGTTATTATGAGCCAGTCTTAAATTATAGGTAGAAAAATGTTGTTCTTACATTATGAATAAAGAATAGATTTATAAAATTTGCTATACAGATTTAACATCTATGGTGTGCACACCTCTCAAAGTTTGAGCTAAATCCAAAAAGTGGTTAATTGTCTGTCAATCAGTTCTTTCAGAGACATGTAAATGTGATAGTTCAAAAGTGCAATAATTTAAATTTATCAAATTCAATGTAGGATTTTCTGACTACTAATGCAGTTTTGTGGCAAATTTTTGTTTCAATCAATTGGTATAAACACATCTGAAATACAAATTCGGGTTTGGGATAGTATTAATTTCATGCTGAGAATTGATCAAAAAAACTTGCCAATGATCAAACAATATATTTGGTAAAATTAATAAATTTACACTTAAAGTTAATATTTCCGGATTATTATGTGCCAGTTAAAGCAAAGCATTCTCTGGGGCAACATCTTTATTAGAGCTCAAAGGTGAAAGTTTTGAAGAGACCACTCTTTCTGGTGGGTTTTATTTATTTATGCTTACAATTCCAAAGAATCAATTCAAAAATATCAATATGCATGCTATACAATACAATTTTTTACAATTCTGTTTTATGAATGCATTCAGCTTAGGAAATGATAAAATTTAATTATTGTTGAATCAATTAATTTGATTCTTAGTTGTGATTTTTTCCTCTATTTGGGGGGGGGGGTAAATTTTACAGTTAAGATTGATTATAATAAATATAGAATTACTACCATTTCAGCTTCATTTTCGGAAATTAAAAAACTTTTCTTTTTCATAGGGAAATAAGAAAAAATAAAGGTTATGGTGATAAAGTTGATTGTTGGTACTTGGGATGCATCTTATATGCTCTTCTTGTTGGAAAACCACCGAAAGATTTAAATAAAATCGATTATCCTGAAGTTATTAAACAAGAAGCAAGAGAGCTATTGATGGCTCTGCTGACAAAGAATCCTACTAATAGAATCTGCATTGAAGGTATTTTTTAACTTTTTAAACCATAATTTTTATTTTTAAGGAACTGTGAAATAATAATGTATAAGAAACATGTAGAGAAGCTTTGAAAATAAAACATTTATAAATATTTTAAGATTTTATTTTTTGTGTTTAAAACTCATATTTTTTATTCTAATTCCTTAAAAAAAACATTGAAATTTATCATGCTTATGATTAGAAAACTTTTAATGTAGTTTTAAAAATTTAGGTGGAGGTAATTTTGTTAATTAAATTGCAGTTGTATTAGCAATAATATTGCTTCCTATTGTTAGATATTAAACCTAGTTAATTTATTTCAAGTATGTATTATAAATAATCCAGTGCTTAAGCTTTTAATATATATATTGTGACTACAAGATTTGTCTGACTCTTCCATTGCTTTAAATACACAAGAGCTATTCAGTAAAAAATGACAATTGTAAATTAATTTTAAAAATGTCAGCATTAATTTTCCTTTTTTTTTTCTTTCTTTTTTTTACTCAGTATATTTCTCATTATGTGCAAAATACTCATCCCACTTTTATTACAGTTATCAAACTTCAGTTAGATTTTTTTAAACATTTTTTTTTCTTCTCAAATTATTTCTACAACTCTTGTGACTGCCTCTGATCATGAAAAATGCTTCCTCCAGAGGTGTTATTTCACATTTGAGGAAAGAAAATAATTACATATTGTTGTATCGTTATAAAAAATATAAAGAACACTTGTGTAATATCTGAATAATTAACATTGAATAACAACATGAAATCTTATGTTATCATGACAATGTAACATTTACAATTTAATTTCCAGACATGGACTTTAACAATAGTTGCCTGCTTGGAAGATTTTCTGTCTATCTTTGGAACATGTTCTAATTGCAGTTTACAATTCCTGCAATATGAAAAACTGATAAGGCCATTATTTTTCCAACAGAAGCAGTTATTTTTGCTTTCTTCACTGTTGATGGTGAAATTTTTTTTTGCATGTAGCACTGTGACTTGAACTTAGGGTCATAATGAGGAAACTAACTTTCAATAGCGATAATTTTTTAAAGAAACAACATGATTTTCTATCGTTGATAACAATTTTGGAAAGAATTGATAATTACCTACCTGTTCAGCTTCAAAACCATTGCTCACAAAATGTTTTCCATTCAAAATTTTGCTGTTAAGAATAAGTGAATAGCACTCAGTGAAATGTTCAATCACTGAAATAGATTTGTTAATGTGATTCAATATTTTCCCTCATCACACCAGTGATATTGCAAGTTCAACAACAATAACTTTAGATCCATGTTCCTTCTTTAATGGATCTTTTTACTTCTTTAAACATTTAAAACTATTTTCTGGCTATGCTGCACAAAAGGGCAATTCACCTAAGTTTCTACATTTGGCTTTTACCAACATTTTTTTTTTTTAAATCATCGTATGTTATATCGATTTTCAGCATAAGTGAAAGTAAAAGTAGCCTGCATTTGGCCAGTTGATTAAACCACTATCCAAGAAATATTTTAAAACCATGTACCATCTATTCTTAACAACCTGCTACATATACAATAATATTTTTTTTTAATTTAACCATTTTTTAATTATAATTTTTCTTTTTTAGACTGCTAATATAGTTTATTAAAAAATAAACATCTAAAAATTAAAATTTTTATAAATAATAATTTTTTTATTTATCATTAATTAATACTTTATTTTCTGAGGGTGAAAAAGTTTTCTAATATAATTTTATTAAAAATGGAGAATTTTAAGAAACTGAGATCAATAGAAATATAATTCTTATTTGTTAAAATAATAATATATTGGTTTCTCTGAAGAATATAATTTATTGTATAGATCAGAGTTTAGAAGGGTTTTTTCTTTCCATGTGATTAACATTTGACTTAAAATTTCATTTATTATGATTTTATAAATTCTGGAACTAATTAATATTTTATTCAAATTTCTTATTAAAAATATTCCCAAACTTCATATATATGATAATTTTACATTGAAAAATAATACACAGTTTTATTTCAATGTCAAAAAAGTATTCAGTTAAGATTTGCAGAAGTTTTATGTAATTAAAATTGCTAAAATTTTATTTTGTTTTACAGAAATGTAGAATTTTTGCACTGATTTTGATTAGAAGATAAATATAGAATAGCTGAAATGAAATTTTGACATCATAATGACTGTTTTTAGGATAATATAAAAAAAATCAATGTGTACTCTTATGACTTTTATATATTTTATGCATTTTCCTTTGTAAAAATGTCTCATGTATTGAACTTATATTTATAAACTATTGCACACTTTAAATGAAATATCTGTTATGTGTTTTCAAGTTTCTATCAATTCATTCTTAATACAATTATCTCTTTGTCAATTATCTTAGTTAAAGATTCATTTGGTGTATGCAAACATTTTGGTGATTGAATTGAATTAAAAAAAATGTGTGAAATAGAAAACTTAAACTTTTTGTGTGTGAGAGAGATCAAGTTTAATGAACATAAGAAGGTAAAAGGGGAAGGTGATATTATTGCATGATACATATCTGCAAATTTAATGTCATCAATTTAAAAAAATTCAATTAATAATTGCAAAATTTAAAGAAAACTATGTTTTATTTATGGTTAAAATGGGAAGATTAAATAATAATATTATTTTTATTCATAATTTGATGTTATATGTTTGTATAAAAAAATATTTATTTCCATCAACTTTTCAGCTGTACCTGAATCCCAGTTTTTCAAGAAATATTATGAAAGTGAATCAGAGGTAGATTATTATTATTGTATTCATCTTTTTTTATCTAATAGATAAAATTATTAATCAAAATATACAAGAAAATTATATTATAAAATATAAGTTAGAATTTGTGGAATTATTTTTGACACAGTTTTTAAAAAATTGTATTGCCTTAATCTTTTGCCCAAAATAACATTGGAAATAGTTTGATTATTAAATAAATAGAAAAATCATTTTGGAAAAAAAAACCTGTTAAGATTTTCAAAATTTGTGCAATTAATTTTGTTTCTTCAAATCTATGAATATGATTAGTTTACATTCATTATTTTTATGACCCCCTTAATAAATTAATATCCTTTTTTTTTAAATCAAAATTTTGTTTTTTAACACTCATAATTGATATTTTATGAGTACCATATAATAACTTTTTTAATTAATGTCTTTGTCTTAAATAAAAGTAATATTGTAAAATTGTTTTTCATTGATTCCTAAAAGTTTGGAGTCATAGATTTTCAAAATATATTTTATAAATTATTCTTTTTGTTTACTAATAATAATACTTGCTTAATTCAATTTTGAAAATTCCAATTGTACTTTTGGAATTCATTTTTTTAATGTAGATATGTTCTTTTTAATACTGATAAGTTAAGCATGTTTTATTCTTTAAAAAATTCAATTTATCTATATAATGATTTTTTTTTCTTTTCCTTGACATTCTTTTTTAGAGTGAAGATAGTGGCAATGGATCCAAAAACTATATTTCATCTCCAACAGAAAAGGAGAGTCATTTAAGATCTCATGATAGTGGTTTTAACTCTAGAAATTCTGCACAGGCTTGGAGCAGAAAAAAGTCTTATTCAGCGGAAAAATTGTAAATAGTTTATTATTATTATGATTATTATCTTGAAAAAAAATTTCCTTTTCCTCTTTATGTTACTTTATAACCTGTAAAATAAATTAATGCCACCAATAAATTGAAAAAGGCATCAATAATAAACTGAAATAAGTGAATAATAACTAGGTGTGAATATTAAATAAAATAAGTAACAAACTTTTTAATTTGTTTAAGAATTTGAAGGTACATTAAATTGAATTTTTGTTGCAAAATGTTTGTAGTGTTAAAATTCTGTGTTGTGTTACAATAACAAAAATTTACAAATCATAGTGGTCTGCTAGTTACAGGAAATAACTTATTTTAGCATATGTTATCTAAATGAGAAACCTCTAGGAAATATTAGTCCTCTATAACATTAGAATGTCATATAAATTTTAATGATGTATATCAGTAGTTGTTTTATATATTTTGCATGAATGAGAAACACTTCAGAAATAGAACCAATATCCTTTAATGTTCAGATAATTTAAAAACAATTATAATACACATGAGTGGGCAATTTATTTTTGCAATCTTAGATAAGGGAGAAATTTCTGTGACACAGATTCAACGTTTCCTTATCTTAAGATGATTTGTAAACATTAATAATACATAGGAAAAAAGATGGTTGTAAATATGCACAATTATTATCTAAATATGAAACACTTGAGGGGGGGGAAAACCATATTGTGTGGATGAAAAATGGATTTAATAAAAATCAGCAGTATAATATTTTTATTTTATTTTACTTAAGGATTGAAGTTCTATTCTAAGCATAATATATTATAAACACACTTTTTACTCTGAAAATACCAGGTTTTAAATGAAATTATAAATTAAATTTTATGTTTTAAACTGTTTGTTAGTGAAATAGATGCTTTGGCTAATGTATTACTTTGAAGTAGTAAAAAATGGATTGTATGTAAAAATAAATATGATTGTTATTTTTTTAATATAGAGCTTCTGAAAGATACTTTCTAAAATTGTAAAAATTTACTATTGTTATTTACCAATATTATAAGTTCTTATAAAATCTGTAATTTTCTTTACACTTTTCTTATTGTAGAAAAAAAGCAAGATATGTGATAACACTTAATCATAATTTTTTAGAAACAAAAAAATAAAATGCAGTAAAAAAATTAACAATGAGATAATAATTGAAATTAATTGCTGTAATTAGTTCTTAAAAAATCCTCTATTAGTATGACTAAAAAAAGTTAGAAAATTAAAAGTAACAGTAAAAATAGCAATTTCAAGGGAAATTATTGTTATTTAATATTTTGCATATGCAATTGAAGCTTATGGTAATAAATAATTATATGATTTCTCAACATTGGTAAAACTTTCTCACATTAAAAGATGTAGAATCTTTATTGGTTTGCTTATATAAAACATTTTTCAAGAAGGAATTTTTAATTCAAGCCTGTTTATTCCTTCTTAAAGCTTTGATAATTAAGCTGTCCATTAAACAATATGATTTAAAATTGCAGTTTTTGAAAATATTACATATTTTATTATTAGCTTTGTGTTCTTTATAGTTATTTTAAATTCTTTATTCCCAATTCTGCTTTCAGAACAGAAAGACCAAATTTTGATTTACTCAAAGATAAGTTAAAACCATTACCTTCACGAAAGAAACATTTTTTGAGTTATGAAAACCATGCTCATAACCGGGAGCGTAGTGCTTCTGAAGATAGGAAACCTTACAAGCCATTGAGCTGTAATAATGCATTACAGCCAGCATATAGCAATAGTCGTGAACGAAGCGCATCAGCAGAAAGAGAACGGCTTGCGAATTTAAGAATATGTTACCATCATGATTATGAAAATACTTATCGTATTAATTCTAGGTATGTTATTTTTGTTTTTTTTTTTTTACATTCTATAATCTATGAAAAAAATTTATTGTATTTTTTAAATTTATTATTGTTTGAGTAAGTAAATAAATATTTAATCCATATTTAGCAGATCTAAGATTTATAGATCTCTTTTATATTTAAATATTTCTGTTTTATTTAATGAAAAAGGACATGAATCAATTACAAGATGCAATTGAAAAGGCATGGAATTTTTTAAACTTATCACTAGTAACTCATTATAGCTATGTAGAATCTTATTCATGGGAGGGTTGCATCTAATTTATGCCATCAAATTAAAAATATCCCTCTATAATTTGTTTAGTTTGCCTAACAAGTTATGTATTCTCAAATTAACACAGTTTTTATCAAGCATATATTACCTATTTGCTAGATTTTAAATGTAACTGGTATGATTTTGTTTTTTCTCTTATTAATTTTCAAGATTATGTAGCAAATATTAGACAGAAGCTAATCAAAAAGTGGATGAATTGCTTTTCCATTTGTTCCCATGCCTTTGGTTCAAATTCTTTATCCTCAAAAGAGACCAATGAATCCAGATTGTATGTAAAATATGTTGTTACTTATGGCACTTGCTATGGACAAGCATGCTGATAAAGTCAGCGATTTAAGCTGCTCTATAGCTTCTATAGGCAAAGGCCCCTGAGCACCTTAAATCAGAAGTCTGACTTCTAGCCCATATGAATATGATGCTTGCTTACAGAACCCCTTTTTTACACAGGGGTGCTTCCGCACACCTCACAGATAGAACATATAAATGTTCTTCACACATACATGTTCTTATCTTTTTACTCATCTAAGTAAGGTTTGAATTTATAAATGACATTTTACAATAACTACCTTTAACAATACTGTTAGGGTGTTCTCATCTTTTACTAATCACAATAGGGTTTGAAGTTATAAATGGCACCTCCTGTAATAACATTTTGCAAGTCTTTGTTTTGAGAAAAACTTTCTAAGTACTAAATTAGATACCTCAACCCGAGACAGCCAGGTGATGGGGAAGATGCATTACCCCTAGGTCTGGATGCCAGCCATGTGGATTATTATCTTTGTCCTTGGAAAAAGAAAAGCTTTATTTTGTATGTGACATTTTTTTTTTTTTTTTTTTTTTTTGCATTTTAATTAACAGCAAGCTGTTCTCAATGAGACAATATGATGAAAAGATTTATTGTTTGAATCATCAAAATACCCCAGTCATTTAATTTCTAATGTGAGAATTATTAGCTACAATTATACAGTATGGATCATACTTTTGGCAAGGTGCATTGTCTTCTCTTTTCTTCAAAAAATATTCTATATTGGTATTTCAATTTATATTATTTTCCCTCGCAGATGTAAAAGGATGTTTTGTTGAGATGATTTTAAAATTATTTTTAATTGTGTTTTTTACATTTTGAAACGAAAGAAAAGTTAATGTGTTGTCATAAATGAATTATTATTGACACTGAAAATTAGGAATTAATTCACATTTTATGCACTTCTGGTTTGTTATTGGAAAAGGAATCTAAATCTGTGTACTTTTATTTCTAAACTGATTTTTTTTTATTTTGAATTAATAATCCATTATATAAAATGGGGCCCATTTTTTAAAATAAATTTTTTTACAAAGAAAAAGTAACATTCAATTCTGCCTCATACACACCTCCTTCTGCACTTCCTGTTATGTCAAAAATATTTGTATCTCAGAATTTCTATTTTATTAGTATTAGGTTTGTTCTTAAAATGAACAGTTTCTTTACTATATATATATTAATCTATCAAAAGGAAAATAGACATTAGAAAAATAAGTAATGATAAAGCTATTTCTCTTAAAATTTTATTTTAATTTATGTAGCTTAAGTTTTAATAACATGTTTATGTATTGGATGTAATTTATTTCTTCTAAATCATGCTACTTTTCTTTTTCACAAAATGGTTATTATAGAAGTCAAGAAAGGTGTAAAAGCAATGATTATATCAACAATTTGACTTGGAAAACTCACCACAGTTGTAACCCTGAACCAACAGAGCACTGTAATGATCCAAGTTGTAAATTCAGCAAGTATGTCTTTTATGAATATCAGCAAGTTCTTAATTATTTTTTTCTCTGTATATATATATTAAGGTGAGGCAGATTGCTGTTAAACTAATAACAAAATCTTTTGGTTTAATTTAAAAAGTAAAATATTCTTACTGCAAACCATTTAGTGTTATTCAATAATATGAAATGAAATCTTAAAAATGATTTTGGCCCTGCTGTTTCTAAACATATTGATATAGATTTCATAATATCACTGCTTTAATTCTTTTTACATTTACTAAAATACGCTCCTTACATTGCTTTAAAAGAGATTTTATTTTCTATTTTGAATCTCCTTTGCAAAGGTTATCCTAGTGTGAAATTGTGTTAGATAAAGAAATAGTCATTTTAATAAATTTTAGCTTTCCAATGAAATTTATGGTGAAAATGTGGTAATCAATTAACAACTCCTTACAAATAATCATAAAAACAATGAAACTATACCTTCCCTTTCTAATGTCCACAACTATAAGCCTCAGTCGCAAAGACTAAGAATAGTAAAATAGACTGTCCCTACTCACACATTTGTTCTTTTCTTCTAAGTCAAACTTGTAATATTTTAATAAAATCCAGTTTATCTTCTTCACCCTGTATGTTGATTTTTTTAATAAAAATTTCTGTGGCCCATTGGCTGATTAAAGTGTTGTGAAAATTTAATTTCTAATCAAAACTTTTTGCTTGATTGGAAGTTAATGATTCTTTCAACAAAGTAGTTTGGGTAGTTGTGTTTTACATTCCCACCCACCCTTCTCAGATTTTACCTTGAAGATGTGTTACACTTCACATACTCTTAGAATTATACACAGAAAGATATTTTTAGCAATATTTCACAATTATGTTTTCTCATTTTTAAAATCTAATAAATAATAACAATAATACTCACATATTTCTTTAAAATACTTTTTTTTTGCAATTATTGGTAATTTATTTTTTATTACATTTTTTTAGATTATTTGAAAAATCTTCAAAGACATTATCTTCTCTCAAAATATGTAATTTTTTCTTATATGCTTCCATAAATGTCCTGAAAAATATGATTCAAGATGTCAAATCATGTTGTGATGTTTCTTTTAAGCCACTTGGCTATATCTAACATTCTCTCATTGGAGAGAGACTAAGTCTATTTAAGTCTATTTTGACTAAGTCTATTTGTGAACTCAATAATTTAAAAATAGAACATGTTAGAGAAATAAAATTTGATATTTTGGTTGCATTAAAATTTTGAATGTTTGCTAAATTTAGGATAAAATATGCCTGATATGATAAAAAATATCTGATTGAGGACCTTTAACTTATGATTTTGTCATTAGAGATGTCTCTGCTTATCAAATTGTCTACCAAACTAACTTGGATTTAACTTACTTTGTAATTTCATTATACTTTTCATACTCTTGGACAATAATAAACAATAATTTATTTCTAAATTTTCATGAACATTGAAAGACGCACCAATTTTCTGATCTGATGCTCCATAGATTTTAACATAGAGCTATTCCATTTATCAACATATTTATTATGAGAAATTAATTGCTGTATTGCTGAATTAATTGCTGTATTATATTCCTTAAAAATAGTCAAATATACCCCTCCATCTACCGAGGCTCAGATATTGAAAAGTATCTTCAAATATGGGGATTTGTTAAATTGGTCTCTATCAAAGATGAGTTATTCGAAGAAATCTATCTGGAGTTAGTTCTCAAATTGTTTAGTTTTATTAATTTCCTATTTCAATGAAATATTAATGTTGTTATGGGATAGCCTACATGAATTTTAAAATAGTCTTGAATATATAACTAGTACAACAAATAAGCTACCATACCCCCTTCAAATTTCTACCTCTTATGGGAAGGTAGACATTTAACTCCAATGGAATTAATGTGCACCAGACCCATTTACACAGCAATTCATTCTTAAAATTAGTTTTCAATTACACAGCTTTCTAATTTCAAGACTTAGATATTACCACCAAGCCACTACAGCCTTCCCATGGTGTAAAGATGTGCTGTACATTCTTTTCAGTGTACCTTTTCACCTTTTTGAATCTTAAAAATATGATTTAAAAAGAAAAGTTTATTTTTCCTAAATACAACCAACTTATTCTTTAATTTTGTATTCAGTAGTAATCAAGCTCAGGACTGTGCCCTGCTTACCCTACCTAATTACAATACTATAAAAATTCACAGATTCAAAAGCACAATGAGTTAAATAAATTTGATTTGAAGTCTTGTATTTTAAGGTGATAAATGCTAAATTTCAGTCTTAGTCTGTCAAAGGAAAAATATCTAAATGCACATTTTGCTTTCTTCTTTATATTGTGAAAAAATAAATTATATATGTCATGTCAGCATACATTCTGTGGTTATTACGGCACCCTGATATGACATTCATTTATGTGCTCAGATAATGCCTGTTCAAATTCATATAAACAGAAAAGAATAAAACCAGCAAATTTGCTAATTTTGCCTTAATATAAAAGAAGTTAGTAGAAACTTCTAATGGTTTCTTCAAAATTCTTTTGTCATGTGTTTGTGTTTGTTTCTATTAATTTTATCTGCTCGAATGACATAGTATTCATATTTACTGTTTTTAACTACTAAAATGATAACATGCTATACATCTTGACTAATTTTAATATCTAAAATAACCTAATAATGCAGTATGTCATATAAAGTATGTTTATTATAGAACTTGATTTTGTTTATATTATTAAAGATTTTTTTTGTCAAAATTGTAATCAAAATAATTTATTAATTATTATTAATCTTTATTTATTTCAATAACTTGGTTATTTTTCAGGCCATGTTTTTTAAATGTAACTTTATATGACAACTAGTTTGAAATACCTGTGGACAAGTTTTACCAATTAATTTCCAACACATATAGTGCAATTCTTTTTAATATTTATATGACACATTATTATTATTGAATAGGAAATTTTTTTATTATTTCGTAATTAATTTTCATAGATCAAATCATTTTTAAATAGTGAATTCAATACTGATTTATTTTTTCCAAGGAATTTTTATATATTATTTTTGTATTGCAGTACTTTTCTTGAAAGCCATCATAAAGTTAACCCTTCCACTTGTAGCCATGTTGGTTCTTGTGATACCAAATGCTCACACAGTGGATCATGCTGCTGTCATTCTCATTCTTACCACAAACATCCCATATCAAATGGTAATAATCCAGAAAAGTTTGAAAAATTCAGTGAGCACAGTCTAGAGCAACAAACTTCTCCATTAAATGCTGCTAGACTTAGGCCAAAAAGACACATGATAAAAGAATTAAATACGGTAAGTAGTATGCATACAGCTATGAAAATTAGAAACATGTATTATGAATTACTTTTGCATTCTGAATTTTAGTTTGCTGGCTGCATTCTGAATTTGAAGAGTTAAATTTTTGTTGGTTAATTTATTTTGTTTTTTATTTCATTTGTATCAAACAAAACAAAATAACAGCTGACTTACAATACTACTCCTTTTTTTGTATTGTTATAATTATATTTGAGGATTATTTTATTCATTTGACAAATGAACAACTTTCAATTTAAATGTTACCATGTTTCAAATTTTGTTTCAAATTTGAACTATACAAAAATGGAATGATAAGAAAATATACAACTAAAAACAATTTGTTATTTTCAACACTAATTGTTTTAAATGTGAACAATATCAATGCTAAAGTTATAAACTGTGTTTTGGAAAATCCTATTCTGATATAAAAATTAAAAATACTACTTGAATGAAGTCATAATTTTGCTGTATTTCTTTTTGAACTTTAGTGATGTGGAAATTTTGCAAGAAAAGATTGAAGAAAATTTTGAAAGAAAAGATAGTGATATATAATGTATACTTTATTATAAATTTTGACAGATATCTTTATAAAGCTTTTTTAATTTGCATTTTAGAAAAAAATTATAAGAATAAGTGAAATTAGTTGGAATATTAATTTTATATGAGTGCAAAATATTTATTTGTATCTTATTTTTTCTCATATTTAAAGATATCACAATTTGTAAATTGTTGATGCTTACTAAAAGTACGATATAGTGTGCATTCCAAAGTGTGTTGTTCCAAATATTCTTTCTCTAATATTGTGTGGAAATTTGGAAGGTTATTGTTTTAATAATCTGACCCCTGTTTAAACTTATAAAGTCAATCCTACAGTGTTTAAATGCTGATTTAAAAAAAAAAACATTATGAGTTATATTATATGCTAGGATTTAAAAAAAAATTTGTATTATCATTATTTTTTACATTTGTTTGTTAATTTCTTGAATTTTACATGCAAAATTTACTCTTCCATTAGGTATTACATATCTCTGCTGACCAACAAGTTATTGTGGAGGTTCTAAAAACCAAAAAAGAAAAGGTGTTTGTATCTGAAGTTTTCATTATTTCTACAGATGGAATGAAGGTAAGCATCATTCTTCATTATAGTTATGAACTCATATCTTTGACTGCATTTAATATTTTCAATTCATTCATTTGGTTTAAACCTTTCTAATTTTACCTCTATCAATCTTTCAAATTAATTGAAGACACCAAAAGAAAAATTATTTTTCTCATCTTAAGAGTCTAGTTCTAGTTGTGTTACAATACTAGTTATACCATTCTGTGACCAAAAAAAAAAGTTTTTTAATTTTATTGTGAGTTAAAGACTCTGATTTTATCGATTCCTTTTAACTTTTACCATGTGTTGGGCCATAACTTTTACCATATGTTTACCATTGCAAGATCAAATCTGGGTACAGATTTCTTACTAATTCTGATGTAATTGTTCCAGATAAAAATGTTTAAGCCACCAAAGAATACCCTCTTGGACAATAATCATCCTTCTCCCCTTCCTGAAGATCCTAAAGAAATTAAACATTATAATTATCAAAATTTTCTTAAAACTTATTGGAGGAGATACTTGCTAGCAAAGAAGTTTGTGGATACTTTAAGAGCTAAGACACCTAAACTTATTAATAATGGAGAAAATGCTAAATTTTATGTAATGGAAAACTCTCCTGATCCAGTTTTTAGGATGGATTTTTATGATGGTAAGTGTATAGATTTTTATGATGTAACGGATTAAATAATAGTTGAAAACCTTTGTAATGTTGTACATAATCTTTAATCCTGCAATTATTTATGAATTTTTATAAGCTTGAAAAAATCATTTTCATACTAAAATAAATAAAAAGAAAATCTTAGGATATTTTTTATGCATTTTACCAATAATTAATTAAACTATAAAAAAAGGTTCTTATAATTAAAGAAGCATTAGTAAATTTAATAATATGAGCATTTTTCCAAAAAAAAACAAAAACATACAACTACATCTTATAACTTTCAATTTGTTGCTCATACCTTTTTTTATATCATTCATTTACCTTTAGCTGAAACAACATCATGTCGACATGGATGAGATAATAAATAACTAAATATGTTTTATATGAATTGTTTTTTTAATCTAATATAAATTTTAATCAAAAAGGCTAAATATAAATGGAAACTCATTTTGTTGCATCCATTTACCTATATTGTCTTGTGCACCTGTTCACTATGTAGTATCTTAAAAATTTTCAGAAGCAAATGCTTGGTAAATTTTTTCAATTTTTATGTTTTGTAATTTATTTTAAATTACATAACTTAATTGTTTAATTTTAAATCATATATGTATTAAAATGTTGGTTATCATCTTGCTTATTTTATTACCTCATTAAATTACATAATTTAAAATATTTTATTTAAATTGTAAATAAAGTGCTTTTATTATAAAAATTATAAATTTATTTTAAATTACAAAATTTAACATAAAATTATTGCTTTTTCAGTCCCCCCTTCATATAATTTATTTTAAAAGAGAATATTATTTTCTACCTTGAAGGGAATCTGTTTTTGCCATGTAAAATATTGTTCTAATCAACTTATAAAAATTGTAGTTAGTTAAAGATAAAGAAATCAGAGGATTATCTCCATAAATCATGCAAATCCTGATTCATGTTGAGTCAATCATTGGATGTCAAACATTCTGTTACATAATGGGAAAAAATGCTGATTTATCCTCCTTTTCATCTAACCACAAATCAAAATTACAAGATCTATCCTTAAATAGTCTTTATGTAAACTTCAAAATGAATATTATTCAAGCTTAACTAAACATCTCAATTTTTTTAGAATTTGGAAGCTTTAGACATTCAATGTAATTGCTTATTATTCAGTGCTTTTTTCTTGTCCAGCTTATATTAATTGTTACATTTCCTGAAAATTCTTAGAATTGAAAAATATTTAGGACAGTCAAAAATGTATAATGAGTAAAGGCGAATATTTGATATCTCATTCTCATATCTAAAAAGTATAT